>JARKHS020031300.1:0-100544 GCA_030143305.2 Amblyomma americanum | reverse complement strand
TATCTATAAATCAAGCTTCGCAGTTAAAGAAATAAATTTGTTCTAGTTATTTGCGTAAAATGCTCCATTCTTAATAATGTAGAGCGCGCACAGCCCACTATTAAATTTTTCTATGAAGTTTCCGAAAACATTCCCTGGCGAGTGACACTACAAGATTTTCGGTTTCTTGCTGCATACTCAGAACATTGAAGTGCATCCGTTGTTTCTACGGAGTTGGGCAAGGTTAGTGAGGGCGGATTTGAGCCATTCGTTGAGTCCAGCGTATTTATTGAAATTTGTGGGTAATGATGCCTTGGTGGAATAGTGCTTTCCAAAACAAATTTGGTATAGTGCTGCTTGACTAGCCCACATGGGCTACTCACTCTTTTTGATCGTGATAAGACAGTGGCCTACGTAAGGCCCTCACCCGAAGGCCCTTGAGGTGTCTGAAGTAAATAAATAAAATAATAAAGGCCCTGGCCTTTTTCATCTCTTTTTTTACAGTTAGCTTCTGCATTTCTGCCGCCAAAGGACTCATCCAGGCTTTACAAATGGCATGCCGTAGGGTGGACACTTGTTATATAAAACGAGACACGGACTATAGTGGTTTTCCACACCCGTCTAACTGTAATTTGGCAAAGACGATTGGGCAGTATGTATCGTCTTTCTGTATTTGCGACTCGTTGTACTTCTTAACCTTGCTCACGCTTCCAACACCTGCAATTGCCATTAAGATGTCAGCTAAGGTTTGTCGCTTGGCGATGTGGTGGTTGAGACTGGTGTAAATATACCTCCAAATGGACTAGAAATATAAGGCCTGTCATGTGCTCTTAGTTAAGACCTCTGTCGTGCAATCTTAAAAAAAATGCAATTCTACTTGCGTTCATGCATGTGGCAAGCACTAGCTTGTCAACGTAGTGCTTTTGAAATTTTCGCATTTGCTTTTAAAGGCTGCAGCCACGCAGTAGTGCGCGCAGATGAAATTTTTTTTTGAAAGGGTTACGACGTCTGCATTATGGTTTAAGAATTGCGTTGGCACGCACTTTGGAGCCTTGTCTTTGAGCAGGTTTGCGGTCGCGTCCCGAGGACGTTCGTCCAACGCCCATCGCGAGGAGACTGTGGCACTGCCCCTCCGCATCCGTGCAGCGTTGAAAGCACGGCGCTCCGCCTCGTCTGCATCCATTGCCTCTCTAACTGGCCTAGGCCTTGTCATAACTATGGCGGCTGCTACTGCGCAAGCGCACAGGGTGCAACTAAAGCAAATAAGGTGCTTTATTTCCCGCGCCAAAAGACAGCGCATGTTTCAGTAGTTCTTCGAAGCTTCGGGTGAAGCACCAGTGGGCACCGACTGATTAAGAAAGTCTACGAGAAAACTATATACAGGTGCACACTGATGTCACAAGCGGCTTCTCTTGGGCGCCACCTATGCACCAAGTTCTACGCAGTCAACCCTTCTTCTGGGTTCGGCAACTGTGTTAGGCGTAATGTCGGTATCGTTCCTGCAGCGATGTTGCAGTTGTTCCGAGCCAAAATAAACATAGCACTCGCGAAACGCACGGAGGACATTTTTCTCAAACTTAATCGCCGTATTCCCCCAACGCCGGTTTCGGTTGCTCCAAACATCAGTTGACTCAGTTCACAATTCGCTGAAATTTGATTCTCTATGTTGTGCAGTGCACCAAAAATGGCGTAAGTAAAAGGAGATTAAGAGTCCGGAATTGCACTTGAGTGCTCCACAGGAGCACGTAATGTTCGGACGGGTAACAAAGTTCACAAATTCGGCTTGATTGAACGAACTATGTGTAGCTATATATTCTGTATAAAAATTTGCCATTCCGCTATTAGTAGGGAATGCTGTAGAGACGTGAAGCCGGATGAACTTTTATGAATTACACAAAGCCTACGTGTGAGAAACAACTCTGCAAAAATTATTCATCGTGAAATGGCCTTGCTGAAGATAAGTTTAAAATTTAACGAGCATTCCGACGATTGGATCCAGGGGTAACATAAGTAATGCGCAGGGGATGCGATCATGTAGTGATCCTGTTTTATCTGGAAAGCTTCCGCTAATCTGGAATCAGTGTTTCACGTAACCTAGCAGGGAAGACATGACGAAGGTGCAGTTCCACTAAAATCAACGCGTTCCAGTGAATTTGCGCCAGTAAGGTGAACAGAAGGGTTAAAATACTTGTGTTCGTATGAAGAATCTTGAAACAAATGTCGTTCGGGATAAAAGAGATGGAGCGGAGATTTTAACTGAACCACATATGGTGCCAACCAAGTCTATATGGATCCGAGAATAATAGAGCATGAGCGGCTCAATAGGAATCACGCCCGTTGTTGCGGACAGTGTTTTCTCTAACAGGGGTTTGCGTCATAGAGAAAACGACGGCGCTGCTTACCGCTGCGAATATGACCGCGTCTTTGAATCTGTACGCCGGGTTGACGATGGCGTACCTTCCGTGCCAGTGGTGCTTATATAGCCTGCAACTAAGAGAGTCCAAACGTTCTATTGGTAGTCCGAGGTAACAACAAAACACATGCGAGAAACTAACAAAACACACTCATCGCCTCTAAGCTAACCGCCCTTTGTAGCAGGTGCCGCCGTCGAAAGCGAACGCGCCAAAGCTGACGAGATGTCAGGCACAAGATTCGCAGCTGCGCGCAAACATTTCTTTCCTCACGATGTGCAAGGCCATCACGAGACCCATCAGACTCGTCTTTGATGAACTTCGCGTTTGCTTTTGCGTGTGGGATGTGATTTGTTTTTACCTATGCTGTTCACGCATACTGGGCGAAGTCTCCTTCCTACCTCATCTCCAATTGCCCGATTTCCTCAGAAATTTTGTAAGCGCATTTTTTATAGAACTTACTCTCAAGATGATGTCTCTTAGACACAGAATATTCTCGATTAAGTAATGCTTCGGCGCCTACGTTTTCCGCCCTTAATTTAGGTTCTGCTTTTTCCGCATTTCTCTATAAATTAATGAGAATCATTTCTCACGACATACCACAGGATAACGACACTTGAAATGAACCGTTTATATTAATTTTGGTTTTTGCACTAATACTTCGAAGAGTGCTTGAACTGCTGAAATAAACCTATTCTTATGGTTGAAACCATGAAACTAAGGTAAGCACTCGTCAAGATAAACAAATCGCTTAAAAACCCGTAATCTAAGAGGCAGTAAGCTTTTGAACAAATCCGACGTTGTTGTTGCCTTTGAAGGAACGGCATATATCTCTTTTGATACACAAGCCGCCGCGGTGGCTGAGTGGTTATGGCGCTCGACTGCTGGCCCGAAAGACGCGGGTTCGATCCCGGCCGCGGCGGTTGAATTTCGATGGAGGCGAAATTCTAGAGGCTCGTGTACTGTGCGATGTCAGTACACGTCAAAGAACCCCAGGTGGCCGAAATTTCCGGAGTCCTTCATTACGGCGTCCCTCATCGCCTGAGTCGCTTTGGGACGTTAAACCACCATAAACTCTTTTGATACTTCTCTAATAATGCTGCAGCGTTCAAAAGTGACAAGTGGAGTTCTCTTTACACTAGCCTATCCATGTGTTGCGTGTCACTCGTTGCCACCCATTCTCCTTTGCTTCTACTGCAACGGTATTTCCACTTTTCTTCGCGCAAGCGTGATACAGCAGACTTCCCTATCGAAAGAGGCAGCATTGTAATATAGCAAGCCAGCGCGTGCCCAGTGCAGGCACCCGCCGAAGAGGAGAAAGACGGTTTTGGCCAGTGCGCGAGACCAGCCTGCTGAAACGCCGTTTCGAACTAACTCGATGTCCCTATGACGCCGCCTTGATCGCTACCTTGTCGCTGTCTTCTGATCTTCGCCCAGAACTCCCAAGCCCACTTACAATATTTACATACACTTAAGGACATGAACTTGCAGTAAGAACAACGTTATAGGCTGTACTTCACTAACTATTGTCCTTGCGGCAGGTGTACAGAAAGATACTGCAGAAAAGAACAGGGTACTACAGAAAAATTTTAAAGTGCTACAATAAAAACTGTTACTCCAGGATAAAAAAAATATTTTGTTATGCCTTGGGCACTCTTCCTTCGTCGTCTTGGGCCAGGCTATATCAAAATCATTAGACGCAAAAAACGAAACTTTATAAAACGAGGCAGGATTGATTCCTCAAAATAGGCTCTTAAAAAACATACCGCGCCACTGTAATTCTACTTGATAATAGGTCGAACTGTGGAAACACAACTTTCGTGTATTAAAAGGCTCCCAACCTCATTCAACATAGTATACTGCAAGGCGCAACTATGAATACCATTTAAACGATTTTTGTGTTCTCTGAGGAGCATAATGACATATCGACCACTTTTTGACAGCAGACAGCTGCGCATAGAGGCTCGTACATGTGCGTAAAAGCATGAACTCCGAAGTTCACGAAATTCAGAGGTCGTGGGTTCGGATCTCGGCGGCTGCACGTGGTTCTTTGTTCTGCTTTATCAATCTCCTAATGATGAAAACTACGAATTGAAGAAAAAAAATTCATCTCCTCTACTCCTTGGTTTCGATGAATGTTGGCTTCCGTCATGAATGTCATAACGAGAACCTTTTTCCATTCGCTTGTCTGGTGAATATTTCGACGAGGGCCTCGAATCTGTCAGCCTTGATGTTATAGGTATCATACGATGGTTTTCGCATAGTTCCGTCCTTACCGTTCGACCACGTTCCCACGTGGCACTGGCGGTAACACAGGACGTACTACGTCTGCAGCTATAGACGAGGGTGGCGCTTTTGAACAGTCTCAAGGTTCGCCTACACTACCCATAAATACCCCCCAAAAGTAGAAGATTGGACAGCTGTCGCCATAGCTGGGTTGGTAGAGC
Source organism: Amblyomma americanum (assembly GCA_030143305.2). Taxonomy (NCBI): domain Eukaryota; kingdom Metazoa; phylum Arthropoda; class Arachnida; order Ixodida; family Ixodidae; genus Amblyomma; species Amblyomma americanum. The sequence continues at coordinate 95,707 of JARKHS020031300.1, read as the reverse complement.
ACCGAACGCGAGCTTCGAAGTTCATGGGTTCGGATCCAACAGGCGACGTGTAGCTGTCTTTTCTTCTGCTTTTATTGCTGTCCTATTGGTGAGAACTACAAATGAAAAAAAGACATCCCCTAAGCTCCTTGGTTTCGGTGATTGTTGGCTTCCATCATGCAACCTTGTTTGTAGCAACTTTACGTTCTTAGTGTAGGGCTTCACTGCTAGGGGAACTTTTGCATTCTGCCCAAAGCCCATCTGTATGGGATATGGCTTGCGCAATCTTAGACTTGATCAAAATTTAGGTTTTCTGCACTTTTTATTTCTGGTAACGGGGCAGGAGCCTTCGAAATGAGCCGGATACTCACGAAAACTATCGAACGCTTGGTGTGAGTGCCCACCGTCAATCAAAAAAGACCACGCAAAATGCGTGACATGGCTATCAAACTTCCGTTGGTTAACAAAAGCGACTGGTATTTCTGAAGTAGTTTAAAACTTTACACTTTCATGTTGTGTTCCAATAAGCGACACGCTTAGGGATACACGGCAAGCGGCAAAGTAGTGATCAGTTATTCATTGAGCAATAACACACGATAGCAGCTAAAGATTAGGCGCTCGAACCGCTATATTATCTAAGCACGACGTCACTAAATGTATATTCAAAAGTTCATCTCATGTTGAGGCAACGACGAGATGTAGTGAAACCCCAAGACGCCAAATCAGGTAAATAATTCGTTGCAATGGCGTTTGTTGCACATAGGGTTCAATAGTTAAATCTCCTACTAGACTAACTATCCACTGTTGACCAGCTATTAAATGCGTTATCCATTTCCAAAAAGCGAGCAGCACTGTTACACAGCTAATAATGACAGTTCGTAATATTTGCAGTTGACAAGGTGCGGCAAAAAGCCCGGCAAAAACAGCGAGAAGACGTCGAGAAAACAAGCGGGAAAAAAATCTAAGGAAGAAAACGTAAACAAACAAAAGTGTGAAAAAATGCTAGACTTCAGTGTGGTAACAAGACATAAGCAAAAAATAAAAAAAAAACAAGAATGGAGGAGAACACTGTAGTCATTGAATGTACAGGAAATATAAGCACAAGATTAAGACCGACCAAGAGACTCACAAGTGGACAAATGTTGACACGCAGTGCTGCTATCGATAATTTTTCAGGTATAAAAAAATGACAATATTGACAATTCCGCGGAAAGTATAGAATGACTAACATCGCTACACGGAAATAACACAATACAGATAAGAAAAAAAATAACTGTAGGAACTGTCTCAGCCGATATTTAGTGTCTGGTAAGAGGATCTCATCCGGAAGGCTATTGTAAATTTTCGGCACGTAGGCAGGTCTCCTCGCTTAAACATACTGGGTGGAGCTGCGCGGTACAACATAATGTTGTGTGTTGAGCAGCACTTTGGGAGCCGATCGAGTATCTTGTTTTGAATTCTTATTTACTAAAATATCCTAAGGGTTCCTTAAAAAGTGATTCAAAAGATGTCAACCTGACGACTTGAATAATGTTTCACTAAGGGCTGTAGAAGAATTATAAGCAATGCAATTTAAAATGCATTTTAGTATTCTATATTATTGGTCCGTCCATAGTGAAGGACAGTGTACAAAGAGAGTAATTCCATACCGCAGCACGCTGTAGGCTAGAGGATACGCGATATTTTTTTTTCACCTGCAATGGAGCTAATTATTTCACGTTAAGTATAACCCTGGCCACACTCCTTAGTCCACCGCAAAGATAAGCTTGAAATAGAGCTTGAAAGACAATAGCATAGTTTATTGTATCTACTTGGTCAATGGGAGTTCACTGACAGGGGGGAACAAAGAGCGTTGAATAAGATTAACGGAATATTAGTTAGTGAATCGAACCATTTCACTGCGAAGCATGCGTTCGCCTGCAATAAACTTGCTGCGTTCTCGTAGCACATGCGTTTGGTACGGAAAACGGTGTCATCCGCGCATTGGAAAAAACGGCATTTTGTGGCAGTTGAATGGTACTAGCAACGAATAAAATGCTAACAAGAAAACTGAGGCGGCAGCACAAAAGCGCCAACTTATTAGCTCCTGGATTGGAAATACAAGCGATATTGTATAACACTTCTGAAGAAGATTCTTCACGCCTTCCAAGTTAAAATAGCAGGAGCTAGTATTTAGCTTCCACTGGCTAAGAGTGGCGTATCTTACAGTCTGTAGTTCAACTGTTTTGTTCGCGTTTCATTTGTTGCTGATAGCACAAACGGTAAAATGAAGAGCCCAATGCATCGAATCCTGTGACACACGTGATTTAGATACAACTTATTACTTTTGCTACCTCACTGTCGATACATTCTCCTTGTGCCCAACACGAGAGATAAATCTGGACCAGAGAATTAGATTAATAATAATTATATTAATAATAATAATAATAATAATAATAATAATAATAATAATAATAATAATAATAATAATAATAATAATAATAATAATAATAATAATAATAATAATAATAATAATAATAATAATAATAAGTGCAAATTCTTGAGTTTTATGCGAATATCACGTATAGACTCACAGGAATTTATTTCAGGGGGAAGAGCAATAAATATATCTAGAACATAATACGCTCGACTACATTTGCCAAATCTGGTCCGTCTGTGAGGAACTGAAATTGCAGGCGCGTGACGTAAAGGACGGGGAAGCACAGTGGGGACTTTAAATGTATCGCTCCAGAAATGTTTTAGTACAACGGTATGAGCAAAAGCGGATCGAAAATTTGGCATCTTTAGCATCTGAAAAAGGTTCACATTTTGCGGAGTACACACATCGTAATAATAATAATAAAGATTTATTCACCACAGACACACAGTAAAGCGTTTTCCGCGTAAGTCCACGACGTGGAGCTTATATCTCGCCGTCTTGTTTTACTTGATATTTCTGTCTGAAAGCTAGTCCCGCGACGTGCCTTTGGCCTAATCGCTACGGACGCATACATAAGCAAGGGCCTCGCTGTACAGAAATAACAGCGACTACAACACTTCACTAGTACTTTTGCGTTGCTTGTGGTTTTCAACAGACGCACACAGGCATTTCAAAGTCAGAAATCACTCTAGGATTCCTATGTGTCTAAACACAGTTGTGCGTCACCTCGCAGTTATGCGCGTCAGCTGCGAAGCCTGCCCTCTGCAGGTACGGTGTAGCAGCTGTCTCGGCCGCGAGAAGTTGGGTGCATACGTAGCCGTCCATACCGTGCTTATAAAGTTTTATTCCTTGTTGTCGACGGATACTGCCAGCTTTAGGTGGAAATGCTGACGTAACTGCGGCGAAAAGGCTTCCGCGCAGTGCAACTAATCAAATCCAGAGTGGACCCTGGTCGCAGCTTGCGAGTGCGAAACCAGTGGTCAGGGCGCATCACAACAAACCGTTCAACGAAGCCAGGTAGTACGCTTTATTGTATCTATTTATTATACTGATACGCTTAATATGAAATTAGTCTTAAGGCATTCAAATAGCAATATGTACAAGTGTCCTATGTGAAGCGGTATCCTATCCGATAGTAACTATTGTTTTCAAAACGACAAAACGTTCGACGCGAGTGAAACGAATTGGGCGCTTTTGGGAATTTCTTGGCCCAGTTTGCAGTATTTTTTGTTTTATTGAGCCTAGTTGTGGCTATGTAAGGACATAGTGGGGACTACGTAGGTTATGTTCGAACTCTAGGCTTGAGAAAACAAATAACAAACGGGAAGCTCCGGTTAAGCTAAGAAACCCACGGCTGGAACCTGTACAATGTGTGCATTACGTAGAGCCCTCGTCAAAACTTTTGAGCGCAAGTGTCTTGTCTCTGGGTCATGCTTTCTGGCTGCTTATGCATCGCCAGCTTTTCCAATATAATGAAAGTGAAAACTTCCTCCCTCACATAGCCAAAAGTTCGGACTTCTACAGCTGATGCAACAGCTGCACGGCTCGGGTAGAAGCAAATTTTAGTCACCTTACTTTCGACTAAAGTTGCCCCTCCTTTGTAACCCCTTTGAAGAACATCCCATATAAAACAAAATGACCAGGCAGAGCAGCATTCCGATGCTTTCTGTAAGGGAACGAAATTTTCTGTTTCATAACGCAGTTTTTTGTTAGCGGAAAGAGAGGCACGCGTCGTAGAAAACAGGCGCAAATATGGCGTCCCTGTGGGGACTTTCTTCTTTTAAAGTTTATTTCTTGGAGCGAAAGAAACCTTACTGTATCCTTTTAACAACCAAAATCCTTTAACTATGCGAGCATTCCTCATTGACTAGAATAGAAAACTCCACTCTGAAAGTAGCGGAGTATCCAGACGGCTTAAAAGACGGTGAGAAGAAATATCTGCACTGTTTTTTACATTGTACGTTATACTCCAAATTGGGTTTTATTCAACACCAGAGAAAAAAAATACATGTTCAAAGGGCTACATGTATTATTCTTTGAAAAGTTGTGCTGCTCGCTTTTAAAGCATTCTGCTGATGGCGGAGCATTACAGGAAAATATGAAAACAGTTGCTTTTAGAAAAAAAAAGAAGTCGACTAAAACCGGCACGCAGATTGGGTATTCACTGGGAGAGGTCTTGTCTCTACGGGTCTTTCCTCAAACACTGTTTGTTTATTTAGATATGGAACTCAGTGCTCAAGCACACCGAGTCGCGCATTCAATATTTAGCTCCGATTAAAAATTCATTATTCCTATATTTCCTCATTGGGTGATGTGATTGGCCTTGCGGGTGACTCGTATGTTGAACGAAGTTTTCTCTTCCGCTGTTGCTAAGTGTATTTTGAATGTGAACTTAGTATGATTATTGCAATTGCTAATGCAGTAGAGCAATGCGGGGTAGTGTCGCAGTCTGTGATAGGCTCTTAGATTTCTGAAATCTTTTTTTCTGGATATCCTTTGCCTACATTTTGGATTCTATAACTTTATTTGGTCATCTTTTCTTTCTGACGGCTACCAGTTGAAACGACTTTGGCGACTTGTCGTCTTGCTTGTCCACGAGCTCCCTCGAGACCATGGTGCCACTTGCCACAAAGAAAGCCTCAAATATGTCTCCGGTAATTGTTCAAGACCGCTGCTGGACAATCCCTTTCCTGGCTGCTCTTTCCGTATTTTTCATCATGTTCACTTCTTCAAGCTACGGCCTCCTCTATGTCCTCTTCATGGCGGAGTTCAACGTGAGCCACGAGCAGGCAGCTTGGCCTCAGTCCATCTATACGCCTGCATCTCATGTCGTAGGTGAGAGGTGTTCAATTTCTCTCCGAGAGAAACCAAGCCGAGCCACTTTTCCTGCCAGCGGGGATATCCGCTACTACGGAGTTCAGGAGCCGTGAATAGCAGTTGAAGTTCCGCGTACATTGGAAAGGACTATCAGGTTGGCTTGAAATGCGGTTATAAAAAAACCTGCTGCACTCTCGCAGAATGTGTGCCACTTGGAAAACAAAGTTTAGAAGTGTGCCAGTTGGCTTTAAAATAGTTGCTAAGGGTAGCTTTTAAGCTAGACGCACTAAACAGACGATGCATAAGCTTGTTATGTACGTAACACCGTTGGCACCTCAGTGACTTGTCGATGACCTTGCATTCGAGCATTTCTGGTCCATTACTAGCCGACATAGGCAGGGTAACACCGGCTTAGTGAGGCTGTTTATTGTGAGGCTATCATTGTGGACGGATATTACGTACTCTGATGAGGGAAGTACTTGTGCTCTCGTCTGAGAGGAAGTGAAAGTATCTCTCGAGGTTTACCATTTCCTTACGACGGTTTGGTGTCACAAGAGGCAAACAAAAAAAGTTTTCTTAACCAGTCACTCTCAACAAACCAGTGCTACCACTCGGTGGGAAGCATGTTGAGTGGGTCATCGCTGCGTTCGCTTGCTGAGTCCTGTGCGCCAAGAAAATTGTGGTACACTTAACCAATGATTGCTTGTGGTAATGCGAGAGCGCACAGCCCCGTTGCACCATCATCTTTGCCAAGGCATTGCGAAGTACGCGACGAGCCTGCCTTCATCCTCATGCCTACGGCGAACTGCTCAGACTTGCAGAGACGCGTTCAGGGCTGTCTGGACGCAACCAAACGCGGCTACCGAATGACGCCGCGCCAGCGCAGATGTTCCGCGTTGCCAAGTGAAAATCCCTCACCGCCTCACGTGCACTGTAATGTCACGCCCGAGCCAATCAATCCTCCTGCAGGATTGCTCTAACCGCGCAATGCTCTTCCTGAACGCCACATGCCTCTGCCACGGTTGGCTACAGTTTTCACAAGACGAACCTGGTCTGGTGACGTTACTGCTTGTCTGGTAGTACTTGTGACACCTAGGTTCGTCTTCCCAATATCTTCCCGTGCACCACCTGCCACGGCTGGGAGATGGAGGCTTCACACAGACACACCCGGTTGGCCACGTCACTCGATTCCATTCAATTGACATCTGCCGTTATTGTGACAGCGCGTCCTCTGTGGTGACATAACTGCTGCAGGCAATGAAATTTTACCGTTGGCGGGCAGTGACGGGGACGTCACTGCCCGCTATAGAAGCACGGTCAGCAGACGATGATTTACGACAGAAACAGCTGTGCACCTGAACGTGCGTGCTTTAAACGGCACAGCCTTACATTGCCAACCTTTCTTAAAGGGAACCGCATTAGAGAGATTTTGGTGAGGAAACGTGTATGCGTGATGTATGGTTCGTAGGCATAATGCACGGAAGGAGGAAAACGCAACAGCCACAGGAGACACGAAGAAAACCATAAAGGGGGAGGGAGAGCAATGTCGCGCGTTCTCTGGACGCAGCCTATGCCAGGGCGCGCGTCAATGAACCGACAATTTTATAGGTGATAGCATGTATCTGCCTGCAGCAAAAATTTGAATGGTGGTTTTGGAACCGCTCACGGTAATAGTGGCAGTGGAAGACGGTATCGCTAGCTCGATAGTTGCTTCTTTGGTTTCTTCCGAGGTGTTTGCCCTAATCGATCCTGATGTCATGTGTTGTAGGTTGTAAGAGAGTACGCAGAGGGCGTAAGCTGAGAGATGGGTGTGCTCTGCGGCGTGTACGTAGACTATAAATTGGGAAGCTGGTTGTTGGGGAAAGGAAATAGCGCAGTATATGTCTCACATTTGGGCGGACACCTGAAACGCGCCGCAAGGGACGGGATAAAGGAGGGACTGAGAGAAGAAAGGAAGAAAGAGATGCAGTAGACGAGGACTTCGGAATAATTTCGACAAACTGGGGTATCTCTAATGTGCACCGTCATCGCACAGCACACGGTTGCTTTCGCGGTTCTCCTCCATCGAAACGCGGCCGCCGTGGTGGGGTGCTTCCGTAAGCTCACTGAGCGTGGAACGTGTTGTGGACTCCCATGCGTAAGAGGCGAAAGGTGGGGGTGCATTTGGGCAGACGTAAGGCCGCCTTGTATTCTTATCTGATTAGTGCATCTACGTTTTCGGTCTCCGTTTTTGTGAGGTAGAGGTGGGGCAGGGGTTATAGCATCCGGCTTATCATGAACGCCTGTATCAGTCTTAGTAGGTCGCGTTCGCGCATGCCGCGGTGTTTATTTGTTGTGAGTTTGATCAGTCGAATGATCAAATTTACGACTCCGACAGGATGGCCCCATGCACCTGGAGCACGTCCTTGGACCTTGGAGGGACGCGGTTTGGGTATGCTCAGGACCAAAGTATTTTAGTGCTTTTCAGAGACGCGGGTTTGGTGGACATTCTTTGACAATTATGTTTGTGGTGTGTGTTGTGAGTACGTGAATGCGCTTGATTTTACCATTCACCTTTTCTTTTTTCTGTTTTCCTTTTTTTTCACCATCCTCTTCTCTACCCTTCTCTTCTTTCCCCCTCACCTGGGGTTGCATGCCAGGCCGACAACCAGGCAGACCTCTCCGGTTCCATTAAAAACCTTCTCCTGCTCTCTCTCCCTCTTGCACGAACATGTCTAGTTCGCAAAACTTGTGCACTTATGTCACCGGCTGCTATTCTAAAGTAATGATCATGGAAGGCTTAACCTTTTTCCGTGGTGTTGGGTGCAGTAACAGGAGTTCGGACTTGGCAGGGGAGCAAGTGAGGCTTAAGAAAGCCGCGCACTACGTCAGCACATTCACTCTGCTTCCGACATGCCTGTGGTGGCCCACAAGGTAATCTCGTCTGCATAGAAAGAATGGGAGAGACTCAGAATCTGTTAAAGTTTGGGGGCTATCGCGATGAGTCTGATGTTAAAAAGAAAGGGAGAGAGTACAAACCCCCAGGAAAAGCGAAGAATTTTAAGAAGCCGACTCGGATTGCTGCTTTGTGATCCTGGAGGATAGCGGCGATGTTGGAGTGCGTTCAACGCCGACAATCAAGATTGGACCGAGCGTATAATATGTCAGTGTCGTATACGCTATCAAAGGCCTTTTGAAGGTCTAAGGCCAGCAGTGTTTGCGTTCATTTGCAGTAACAGGGGTGGAGGATGTCTTCTGATATATAAAGCATTATGGTCTTTGTGGAGAGGCGCCTTCGAAAACCCAGCATCGCGTGGCGGAATAGTTTTTTGATTTGCAAGTAGTGTTTAACCTGTTGGTTGAGGATTGCGTGTTCTAAAGCCTGCTGAGACAAGAGGTGAGCGAGATTGGACGAATATTTGATAGGCTTAGCGCTTTGCAAAGTTTAGGGATGAAGGTAACTTGAGCTTGGATCCACTGTTAAGAGAGAGTGCCTTCATTGCAGTGCTTGTTGTAGGGGTTCGCTGCAGCTTGGATAGAGTTGTCATATAAGTTTCTCAGAGCTTTGTTTGTGATTTGATCGGCTCCGGGTACAGACGTGGTGCGAAGTTCGAGCATAGCTGCTCGGACTTGTCACTTATTTGTGTCCTCTTCTAGTTCGGGGCTTTACGCTCCCAAGTAGGGTGGAAGAGAAGCCTTAGGTGTTGTCGTCAGATATGTGGCTTTGAGGGTCTGGATCTGGATTTGGCTGTTGTCGTCAGATATATGGCTTTGAGGTTCGGAATCTGGCTCGACTGAGAATCCGCGCCCGTACCTTGGATATAGCTCATCAAAACGGACATGAAGTAGTCTACACAAACGCCGCAGAGTACTCCCGCCCCTGAGCTTACGCCCTCTGCGTACTTTCCGACAACATGCAACACACGAAATCAGGATCGATCAGGGCAGACACCTCGATGAAAGCCGAAGAAGCAGCCATCGCTCTAGTGATATCGTCTTTCACTGCCACTCTTGCCGTGAGCGATTCCAAAACCGCGATAAAAAAGTTTTACCCGCGCAGATGCATGCTGCCGCCTATAAAATTTTCGCCTCCAATCTCCAGTAACCTCGCCCTATTCAAATATACTAGTAGCGGCCCATTCGGGCAATCCCGGTAACGCAGCGGTCCATTCTGCTGCTCGAGCGTATGTCAACCGAGCGGTGCCTACAGAAGACCCGGGCAGCGCGAGAGACCGGCTACACTGTCGCGAAGAACGTCTACTTGACGCCCGCCACACACATCCCTGAAAAAACAACAACAAACAGGCAGGCGTTAACTCCAGGATCACACCTTTCACTCCCCAGCGCTTCTTGCGCTTTACTTCTCTTGTACTAACACCCCCGAATTTTCTCTGTGCTGGGACCCGAGAGCCACATTCAACCATATTATGTTCATCTGCCAACAACTGCAACCGATGGCCCAATAGGCTCTCGCGGACACGGAGGGGTGGGAGGTCGCGGTCTCTAGCTCCGATTCAGTCTCGCGACTGAGGCTAGTGCAGTGGGCGGAGAAGGTAGCCGTCAGACACTGGCTGCCGGCTGCCACCCACGACCAGGAGCCAGGCCACCTCTAAAATTTTTAGGTATAAGAGCTCCGCTAATAATGAAGTTTTTCACCACCACCAAGGTACCGAAGTGGAGAGAAAGGGGGCATGAGAGGGAGGACGAAAATAGAAGGAGCAGGCGGGCGCCATGCTTGGCAGTGTTTCGTGCAGGGAGGAAAAGAGTAATTTTTGGGGAAAGTAAAGGCGCGGTAACTGCCTCACTAGTTAGTTCTTGGTTAGCTCATCCGCGTCGTGGGGGAGCTGAGAAGGTATGAAGGCGGGAGTGAAAGGAGAAAGAAATAGGCGCCGTCCAAAACTTTTGTGGGTTTTGAAGAAAGAAAATGGCACAGTAACTGTCTCACTTCTGGACAGGCACCTCAACCGCTCCGTGAAGGAAGGGAGGAAGGCGGGAGTGAAAGAAGAAAGGATTAAGATGTTGTGGTGGAGAAATAACTTTATTGCCTCGAAAAGAGTATGTGCAGGGAGGTATGACTGGACCGACTCTTAAGGGGCCGGCCCTCACAAACACTAGGTGAGGTTCCTAGTACGTTTTCCTAGTGGCGTCGGCCCCTGCCCGGGGCGCTCAACCAGGGCTTTTGCGGCCTGGAGGTCAGAGCAGCCGAGCATGGTCGCCTTCCAGTCCTCCCGGGTGGGGTTGGGGCGACGGGGGACAGCAGGGGTGGAGGAGCTGTCCCACACCATGTGGTAGATGTCCGCAGACTTCTCCGCACAGTGCAGACGGCTGCCCAAGAAAGAAGGGTCGAAGTGTTTGAGACCTGCCGGGCACAGCAAAGTATCAGTATAAAGGCGGAGCAGAAGCCGCCCCCCCCCCCGCCTTTTAGATACCTTTACACGGGCGGGGATCAAGGCCGTGGCCACATTGATAAAGTAAAGCAGTGTCTTTGAAGGAGCAATCTAGAATGAATCCGAGTTCCTGTTCGCCGGGGTTGGAGGAGAATGCCCGGCGAGAGAGCGTGATTGCGACGGCGTCAGCTGCCTCATTTCCCTCAAGGCCCATGTGGGCAGGACCCCAAACGATATTACGGTGTAGGGGTCCACGGTGCATACGGCGCTTTTGGAGAAGGTGGTAGGATACGTACGGTTCTCAGCCGTGCTCGACGTTGCGACAGACCCGTCGCGAGTCGGAAATAATTGTTTTGGAAGTGGGATGAGATGTAGCCAAAGCTATGGAGAATTCCTTCACGTGTGTTATGCGGCGAGCTCGGAAAGTAAGGCCATTCACTGTATTGGATTGGCAAACGACTGCGGTCGTGTACCATCCCCCATGGTGGGGATGGTGGGAATCCACGTATAATACGCCGGATTTCAATCCACACGTTCGGGCCGGGGCTTCCGGCTGCGCCAGGTGCCAGCTATTATGGTCCTAACGGTTCATGTTAGCGGGAAGAGGGCGCGGTAGCGGAGGGCTCCGGAAAAATTTCGGTGGGAGGGCGCCCTTTTGCCAGCACTCGCTAAAGTATTCGATAAAGATGGCAATAGACTGACTGTCAAGAATCTGTAGTGCCTTCTTGTGTACACCCGCTGCGATGGCTCAGTGGTTAGAGCGCTCGGCTACTGGTCCGGAGTTCCCGGGTGCGAACCCGACCGCAGCGGCTGCGTTTTTTTTGGAGACAAAACGCTAAGGCACCCATGTGCTGTGCGATGTCAGTGGATGTTAAAGATCCCCAGATGGTCGAAATTATTCCGGAGCCTTCCACTACGGCACCTCTTTCTTCCTTTCTTCATTCACTCCCTCCTTTATCCCTTCCCTTACGGCGCGGTTCAGGTGTCCAACGATATAAGTGACCGATACTGCGCCATTTCCTTTCCCCCAAAACCAATTATTATTATTATTATTCTTGTGTACCCGAACTGCGCCGGGGCCGGAGGAGGTGTCTTTGAGTCAGCCTGAACCTCTGCTTCTATATTTGGTTGGCCAAGGAGGTCCTTAGGGGGGCCTGCATAGTCGCGGTGTGCTACAGGAGGGTATGCGGGGAAGTATTGATTTAGAAGTTTTTGGGGAAGTTCCGGTGGAGTTGTATCAAAAAAGTGAGCTGTGAGATTTTCGGCCGTGCGATATAAGTTTTTTCGCGGCGAGTGAAGTGAGGGGTACACGGACGCGTGGCACCGAAAACATGTTGGCTGCCATTCCTTCAAAGAGTAGAGCAACATCCTGTGAAGAAACGAGTTGAGAGAAAACGGACAGCTGCGCCCAAAACAGACAGCAAGCAAAAGAGGCAAGCAGTAATAGTAATGTTCGGAAGTGCTATAAAATGTGAGAAAGTGAAATCAAAGTGTCTGAGTTGATCGCAAAGAGAAATAAAAACACTACCTAAACACCTCACTGGGCGCTATCATGGAAGCGATTTATGCTGTCGTATTCCCGTCGGATCGAACAGCGATCAGCACGTAATTTTTTCCCTAGGCGCGGTTCGAAGTTTTTTTATAATTTCTGGGCCAGGTCTCTAGAGCACCGTTCACACCTTGTCGATATTGGAGATATCGGCTGACAGTACCTTACCAATTGGAAATAATGGAGACAAATAACCGCTAATGTACGTGCGGAGCGGAGCAGAGCGCAAGAACTTTGGTTTCTGTTGCCAACGCACCGAGTCTACTGCGGTTCTTCGCCATAATTATGATTTACAACTTCTTTTAAAAATAAACTCGCTTACTGGCCTTCACACTGTTCCTCCTTTTGCTCGCAGTGCGTCTCATTGCTTCCCAGTAAAAGCCATCAAGGCAGAGCAGCGCAGAAAAAGCAAGGACACGAGAGAGACTCACAATTCTGTGCCATGGTGGTGTGTCTCTCTATCTTGTTATTGTCTTCTGGGCGCTGTATTTTCTATTGACAACATGCATTACTATCTAGTCTAGGCATCGACGTGTGCAAACTGGATATCTAGTTGTTTGCTGGGTGTTTTCAAGATGGCCAGGAATGTACATTTGTGCATTTGCAAGTAAGTAGTAGTTGTAAGTGGTTTTATTAGGTATAATAAAAAGCAGGAAGGAAAATATTTTTGCTAGCCCCGGCATCTGCCGTCGATATTTTAACACCTGAGCTGTGACAGCGGGAGTAAAAGATAGCAGGCAGAATGGAGAAATGAAATGAAAGAGGTGAGGGGACAGGATGAAAGGACTGAACAGATAAACATGCGAAATTCGGATTAACGATGCAGTATGTGAAATCCAGATTAACTGTGCGGGCACAATGAAATCTTAGGCAGCAGTTGCCAAATAAGCGCACAGCCGCAGTCTACTGCAGTAGGTTTGGTGAACATTTTAGTCAAGCCGTTTACTCTTTAACTTCTTTAAAACTTCCAACAGCAGAATTATCAGAAAGTTTCCTGGAATGAAGTTTATATCCGTGTTTCCTGCTTGCATGTCGCCAGTGCGCTTGAGTCCTTAAGTGTACCAAGATTCATTCTTTTTACTTAACAGCTTTCTTTGTCCTGATGTACAACGTCAGTACACGGGAAAATGAAAGGCTATCTCACTACATGCTTGGGCACTTTATCGTGAGGGTGGGTTGTATGATGCACCAGAGTAACCATGCCCATTTGCGCAGGCCTCTTCACGACTGTTCTCCAGCAAAGAATTTCCGTCTTTCATATTGCCATTTTCGGCGCCCTCCTGGCTTGCGTCAGCCTGGTCGCATCGGCGTTTTCTCCAAACATTGTGTGGATGAGTGTACTTGTCGGCGGTGCATACGGTAAGTGGTATTGTAGCCCTGTTCGTTGGTAATAATTATACTCGACTGTTTCATAGTTTTTATTCGCTGAAAGATTATTATCACGGCAAGCATCAATTCTTTCATTAAAATTTATTCCTAGTATTGTGTCCTTTTTAAAGACTAATACCGAAACTTTAGGCCATTTCTCCAGTAGCTGAAGGCTTTATCAATATGAAACTTCGCATAGGAAAAAAAATAAAAAAATGGAGGGGACAATAATCTCAGACACCAGGGTATCATGTGACAGTTTTAATAGGTTAATGTCCACATATGCGGATTTGGTCATTCTGTAGTTAACATGCACGGATATCCAAGAATCCTCAGACCACTCCTGGTGCAGTGGTGAGCGGTGAAGCGATGCGAAATTGGTCAGTGATGGCAGGTTCTGCCATCGGTGGGGTTTGTACGACTCAGGTTGCTGTTCGCGGGCAACCTCTCGCCACCAATAATTAACTTAACTGCCACCGGTGGGCACGTTGTGAAGGCGAGACACTCTTACGTGACCTCTGTGGCCCACCTGCCTCTAGGTTGCTTCTCTGAGGATTTTTAATGGATTTTTACTCACGCGCAGCGACGCCGGCGGATTTTCTGCGGCACGTGTTCCTTAAAGGGACACTGAGGAGAAATTGAAGTTGGCTTGTATCGATAGGATAGCAGCTCCTTATCACAAAAACGCCACTCTTACTGAAAACAAAGCTTTTGTAATGTAGAAAATAGCAAGAACCAAAATACAGGTGTCGCCGCCACAGGCCAATCTCGCAAGTACAAGCGTGATGACTTCCTAGGACAAGAGGCGCCACCTTGGAGGAGTTTTTCTTACTTCATGAAAACCATGAATCTCTGAGGCTGGCAAAGGTAGGTTGCGCACCGTACCGCTAGCTGTCAGAAATCACGGAGTCTGCATTTACGTCACGTAACACGTCACTCCGTTCTGAGACGTCATAAGAGTTGCCGTGGCTTCATAAGAGTTCCCTGAGTTTGAATCAGAGCGGTGGGAAAAACTTTTTCATTTTCGAATCCAAATTTCTTTGAAATAAATGCATCTTTCGCGCCCGGACAGGCGGCAACAAAGCCATGAAATGCCGAACTATCAGATTAACCTAACAAAAAAAAAATGATAGAGTTCTCCTCAGTGTCCCTTTAACGCTATCGTGTTCAGCGACCTGTTTTTTTTTGTAAAATCTGTGCCGCAGTAAGAAACTTATGTTTGTGCTTTTATCATCTATCTCCGCGCCTAATTATTGGGTTAAGAGACTTCTACACGTCCAGTTCCCATCGCTGTTTGAGGGAAACCCGACAGTAAATTACCAATTTTTTTTATTCAAGTACAGAGTTTGCAGCGTATAGTAATAGAGTGGCGGCGGACATCAGTAAACATATGAATCATGGGAATTAATTCGCTCTTTCAGTACTCTCTTGTGTGTTTAACTTTTAAGCTCCTTCAATGACGTGCTGGCTGTGATGACATAGTTATAGATGGGTGTTAGTAATTGGCAAATCAGTATTTAAAATTTCTAAAACTCTGACCATCCTGCGCGCCATTGGAAAATCGGACGGCTGTGAGGCGCACGCGGTCATACCGAGCAGCATATATATCTTGATGGCGAATGGGGTATATATAACGTCCCTTGCCGCGCCCTAGCCAGGGCCGATTTTCGCTTTTGGCTGCTGCAACTCTCCCACGCTGGCCGTACCGAGAAGAGAGGACGCTATGACACTCACTTCGCTGAGTGACGTTCCCTTGTAAGTGAGACTCAGGCGGTTCTTTGTCGCGTGATTTTTTATTCTTGCGCGAGTGGCTAAAATTTCGGCCCCGCAGGGTTCAACATAATGGACATTTCTAATTAAAACATGTTTCAGTTGTTAATAACACCCGAATACACATGTATTTCTACGGAAGCAACTAATTACCTGATTAAAAGGTAATTTTATTGATTGGGTGACCGCCGAGGATTTTACTATCAATCGCCTGCGTTCTGATATCCACCATCATTGGTATTATGAGACAAAAGCCACCCTTATATCTGAAATAACCTACATTAAGAAATACGGGTGTCATGCCCTCGTAGACCCCGTGCGTCTATCTCTGGTATATCGTGGGGAAAGGTCCCCTCCACTCAAAGACTGCATTACTACATGCTCCTGTTTTTTTTTCAGGCGCCGGAGCAGGGATCGTGCTACTGACCTTTTCCATCTATACTCTGACCTACTTTGAGAAATATCGCGCAACAGCGACCGCTGTCAAGTACATCGGATGGGCGGCTTCTGGTGTCCTAGGCCCAAGTTTGTTTGCCTATGTTTCCGAAAATTATGGTACCCTCCGCGGCCTCATGGTTGTTGGCGCTATTGGAGGGCACGCAATACCTCTCGTGATGTTGCTCGAGAACCCGCGTCCAGTGACATTTCGGTTTCCATGGAGGAAGAAATCCTTTCCTGCAAAGGAAGAGCATTCAAGGCCTTCAAATATTCGTGACTGTTCTAATGCTGTTCTCCCTTCGCCCAGCCTTCTGTCTGATGAGGCTCCCACTCGGATACACGGAAGGCACGACACAGGGTCATTACAGAAAACAAGAGGACCTCTGAATACAGAAAGTTCGAAGAGTGACGACTTGACTGGCCCGCGAACTGAAGGAGTGCAAGCTGGTCTGCAGGACCTATCAGAAAAGCGCAGGCATAAAAGCATCTCTTTGGTGGTTACAAATCGGGAGCAATGCGACGGCGACGGTCACCAAACTAAGTACCTGGTGGTTAAAGCACCGGACATGCTGAAACACTGCATCGCACTTTTTCGCTCAGCGCGCATGTATGCGCTTGTTGCGAGCTACGTAGCTATAGACTATTCCAGCTCCATGCATGAGGGAACCATCGTAGCATATGGGATGGACAAAAAAGCTGGCACGTTGAGCCAGTGCAATCAGCTCCAAGCTTTCGCCGCCGTGGGACAGCTGGTGGGTCGTCTGGTGGTGCCATTTGTCTCCGACAAGATACCGTTCAGCAGGTGCCCTTTAGCAGCGGGAAGCCTGGCTATTTCGGCGGCTAGCCTCGTTCTCATATCCCTTATCTGTGACTACGTAGTCCTTTCGGTACTCACAACAGTGCTGGGTGTATGCCGAGGCTTCTTGATCTGCGTCAAGGGCGTCCTGTACGGCGAATACCTTGGCGTGGAAAGCCTGGGCCTCGCATGTGGCGTGCAGGGCCTGGTCATGGCGCCGGTTGTCTTGAGCGGCCCCGCTGCAATAGGTAAGTTGAAATGCAGTTGAATCATTAAATGTGGAAGATGTATTACTGCTCAGTGACCATGATTTATGTTATCCCACACGTGCTTGAGCGAAATACGGACACTGCATCTCCACACTGAACCTTCTTATGATACTGGGAGTACAGAATGTGATAATATATACAGCCAAAAGGAAGAAGTAGATGCGTTTAAAAGTTTCTGCATATAATGAAATTAAAATGTTAATGAAGCATCTTGGATGAAAGAAGATCGCAATGTCATGGGTAAAAAAAATTCACTACGAATACGTTTTGTTTTATGTGTCGCGGAAATATGCAGCACACATACTGCACCACGATTTGAAATCTAGATAGTCATTGCTTATTGCACAGACGTCTACACATATGTCTAAAGTGCTACAACGGCGCACTTGGCTCTTCGTTTGTGGATGTCTCAGCTGCCTGGCGAGGGCCGTATGTACCTTTTGATGACATAAGACGTTAAACACAATCCATGGGAATGTGCATGCACAATAACATATTGTTTTCAACCCCAGGGCACTCGTAAATGACGCTTGTGGGCTCTTCCAGCGCCGCGGCCATTTGTGTAAATGTGTGTGCAATTACGCTGCACTCAAAGACAGGGGCCAGGGATCAAAGTACTTAAAAATTTTTAAGGGTTTTGCACTTTAAATTCTTGTTCTAATCGGGGCGTATTGAATATTTTCCTACATATCAAAGAACCTAACCTAAATGGATCACGTATTGTAGGTTTGACTGCTCAGTATAAACGCGCAAGTGATTTGTTCAACATTATGATTTATTTTTGTCCAAAAGTGCAACTAGTGCGTCATTTGAATATTACTGTGGATGCGAATTTCAAAATATAGGCTGACAGTTGTAATTGCGGAACCTATGTATCGGGATATTCATGCTAAAAGCTTGTCATTAGCAAAAACAGGCTTGCTAAATCAAAACGATAAGTCTTCCGTGATGACAGATAAAACATTGGCTCACTTCAATAAACGTTCGCGATACGTGAACTACTGCGATAACTAACTACAATCTCCTAATTAACTTTTAAAGATAAGCTGTTAGCCACGAGACTGCTGGTAGAAAATTGTAGTGCGCCGTTAGAGAATCCAATAGAAAAAAAATTAATATTGGAGAAATTTAATTGCTCTCAGCTGTTTTGCGACCAGTAGTTTTGGCTTTCCAGATACTTTGGAGATGAGCACAGGGGTCACAAAGAGCGTGTACCCACATCCGTCTCTTTCTTTACGAGTAGCCTCTCGCATCCCGCCGCTTGAGGCAGAGGAAAAGAGCGAAAAGAGTGTGATGCGTCCGCTACGAGATACGTCAGCCCGTGGGCAGGGCTACGCCCGTTCCCCGGCCAGGGAGCTTCTTCGAAGCGTATGCAGAGCCGAAATTCCTCGCCCAATAGCTCCAAGGCGAATTATATTTCTTCGTATCTAATATTTTATAAGGGTGCAGCGATGGCGTAGAGGTCGAACATCCGCGTCGCCTGCAGGAGGACCGCGGCTCGAATCCCAGGACGCGCCACTCTCCACCAGGTTTGAAGAAAAACTAAGAATTCCGATAGAATTGCATATCCAGGCCTGTGATGCGGCGTGATATCGGTGACCAGAACCGAGTACGCACTCCCTCAACAGAACAGGATTTGGCCACCCTGGTGTAGTGCTTGGCTAAAACCTTCTATGAACAAACCAATTAACCCTCGGCCCCCAGTCCCCAGCAGCGGCGAATCAACTGACCACGGCGGCGGTCAGACCTGTGGCGCAGGGGAGGGTGCAAAGAATCACTGGCTCCGGACAGGCCGCCATTAATTGGAATCTGAACCTGGCAACGTTTAACCTTAGATTCTTATCTTGGTGAGGCACGTTTAACCTTAGGTTCTTATGTGGCGAGGCTAGCCTAGCAGGGCTGTTGGAGGAACTAGTGGGCCTTAAATGGGATGTTATAGGGCTTACTGAGGTTAATGCGTATAGAGTGCCAAAGGGCGGGCACATACTGTGCTATCGCGGATAAGCGCGCATAGAGGAGAACTAAGTGTGGGATTCCTCATCAATCAGGTTATAGCTGGCAGTATGGGGGAGTTTTAAAGCTTAGTATGGCACTAGGTTTTCGCCCACACGGTGAGCTAGCGCAATCGAAGCTGGGTGAACGAACCAAGCGACGCTTGGAATATTGGTGGCGCACACGGCACGGTCACGCTCATTGAAGGGTCAGGGAGCCAAAAACGTACCACGGACATGTGTTTGGAGTTTTTTAATTTTTAATTTTTATTACCTATTTTGGCGTGATCCGGTTTTTCGTGCCGTTGGTCCCCTGATGCATAGGGATAGCCAGCATAGTCATCATCATCATGATCATCATTAACCAGACGGTGGCAGCTATCGTATTTAAGCTCAATAGGAAGTACAAGCCTTCATCCAGCCATGATGACCAGATCGTTGAAAGCTTCTATGAAGACGTGGCATCGGCAATGAACAAAGTAAAATCGGAGGACATTGTACTGATGGGCGAATTTAATGCGAAGTTGGGAAAGAAAAAAGCTGGCGATGAGGTAGTAGGCGACTATGGAATAGTTTCTAAAAATAGAAGAGGAGATTCAATAGAACAGTTCGCAGATAGAAATAGTTTACGGATCATGATTACCTTCTTCTGCAAACGAGAGAACAGGAAGTACACTTAGAAGAGCCCTAACAGTGAGACTAAAAATGAAATAACTTCATACTATGCGCACAGCCTGGCATTGTGCAGGATGTGGAGTTCGTCGGAAAGGTGCGATGTAGCGACCACAGAATGATAAGGTCTTGAATTAGCTTGGACTTGAAGAGAGAACGGAAGAAGCTAGTGAAGAGGAAGGCGAAAGGGGGAAAATAGAGAAATTCAGGATATCGCTGCAGAACAGATATTCAGCTTTAACTGACGAAGACGGTCTTAATGTTGATACAATGAACGATAATCTCACTGCTACATTACAGAGTGCGCTGTAGAAGTAGGTGGTAGGATGGTTCGACAGGATGCCGGCAAGCTATCTCAGGAGATGAAAGATCTGATTAAGAAACACCAAAGCATGAGGGAGTCTAGCCTTAGAGATAAAAAAGAACTAGCAGAGCTATCGAAGTTAATAAATAAGCCCAACGGTACCCGACATCACAATGTTTAAAATGGAGAGATTGGAGTATGCTCTAAAGAACGGAGGTAACCTAAAAGCGGCGAAGAGGAAACTAGGCATAGGTAAAAACCAGATGTGTGCGTTAAGAGACAAAGAGGGTAATGTCGTTAGCAATATAGTTAATATAGTTAATGTGGCCGAAGAGTTCTAGACAAATCTATACAGTAGACAATTTAGTCGGAACGTCAATGAGAGAGACAGCAGCGAGGAGCAACGCCTCATCCCGTCAGTAAAAAAAGAGGAAGTAAAGAAAGCCTTAGAAGCAATGCAACGAAGAAAAGTAGCTGGTGAGGATCAGGTAACAGCAGATCTGTTGAAGGACGTAGGGGAGGTTGTGCTAGAAAAACTAGCCACCTTGTAAACGCAGTGCCTTATGACCTTGACCGTACCAGAAGCCTTGAAGAACGCTAATATTATCCTAATCCAAAAAAAAGTAAACGCCAAGGACTTGAGAAATTACAGACCGATCGACTGTCAGTTGCGTACAATGTATTTACTAAGGTAACCGCTAATAGAGTCAGGGCAAACTTAGACTTCATTCAATCAAACGATGAGGCAGGCTTTCATAAAGCATATTCCACAATAGACCAAATTCACACTCTCAACCAGGTGATAGAGAAATGCGCAGAATATAACCAACTCCTATATATAGCCTTTATTGATGACGAGAGAGCAATTGACTCAGTGGGAGCCTCGGCAGTCATGCAGGCAATGCGGAATCAGGGTGTAGAAGTTCCTTATGAGAAAATACTGGAAGATGTTCATTGCAACTGGACAGCTTCCATAGTCGTCCATTAATTCACCAATAAAATTGCAATAAGCAAGGGCGACAGGCAGGGAGACACGATCTCGTCAATGTTATTCACCGCCTGTTTACAGGGAATATTCCGAGGCTTGAATTGGGAACAATTAGGGATAAGATGTAATGAAGAATACCCAAATATTCTTCGATTCTCTGGTGGCATTGCCTAGAAGAATAATTAGAAGAATAAGAATGGGGTGTAGCGCATATGGCAGATTCTCTCAGATCATGAATGGCAGTTTACCAATATCCCTCAAAAGAAATGTACACAGCAGCTGTATCTTAGCAGTACTCATCTACGAGGCAGAGAGGTGGAGGCTTTCGAAAAGAGTTCAGGTGAAGTTGAGGACAACGCAGCAAGCTATGGAAATAAAAATTACAGGTGTAACGTTAAGAGACCGGAAGCGGGCAGTGTCAGTGAGGGAACATACGCGAGTTAATAACATCCTAGTCGAAATCAACTGGAAAAAACGGGCTTGGGCAGGGCACGTAATGCGAAGGCAAGATAACCGCTGGTCCATAAGAGTAACGGAGCGGATTCCAAGAGAAAGTAAGCGTAGCAGCAGACGGCAGAAGGTTAGGTGGGCGGATGAAATTAAGGGAGTTTGCAAGCATAGGGTGGATGCGGCTGTTGAAGGACAGCGTTAATTGAAAAGAAATAGGAGAGGCCTTCGTAGTACATCGTCCAACTGCTAAAGTTAAATGGTTAATAAACGTATTTTAATAAATTATCACGGTACCCAACTTATCTCTTATTTTGTAATATGACAGCTGGCGCGTTGAGCTGAGCTGAGTTGTTGTATGCTACCGGTGGGATTAGTGCTGCTTATTCTGCCAGCAATGGCTCCACCGTAGCGTCACATATATACTAATAATGACCTAAAACCTGTCGGATCAGCCCCGCTATGAACACGGTCACTTAGAACATTTTCCACTCCCGAAGTCACCATCTATGCACACATTCGCTCATAGTAGAACATAGTCCACTCCAGAAGTCATCATCTATGTACATATTCAGTCACAGCAGAACAACCACAATTATGCCTCCGCAACTATGCTGTAGGAATTATCGTCTTATCTGAAAAACCCTGTCTTTGCAAATTACTTTTTCATGCCAAGGGCACCAGGTTAAGGCGTAACCTATATAAGAGGCACAGATTTGGAACAGGTGAATTTTTTAAGATATAAGTATAGTTTTCCGATATATAGCATAAACCTATTTTGAAGCATCTCACAAAATGAGTGAATGAAGTTAGTGCCTGTAAGCTAATTCTTTTGCAAGCTAGTTAATCCATGCCTCGGAGTTAACTTATCTTTTAGAGTTAGGCCCTGATGCAATTAAATATTTGTAGCTATGGCTGCTAGTAATAGACTTATCAGCTTTTAGAACTTTGAAAATGCGATTATCCTCGGCACTGCGGCTGAAGAATTTCTCGCCGTCTTAAGGGTCATTGTAACATCGCTCGTCTCTGAACCGCGCGCAGCCAAAAACAATAGTGCACGTAATACTTTCGGGTACGTGCCACATCACCTTTGCTAAAAAAACAGCAGACCGGAAGATTCGGTTTGTCTCTATTTGGGAAAGCTGCAGCGCGAATAAGAAACACAATTCTCGAAAAAAAGAACGCAAGCGCAGCGCACAAACGATGTTTTTGTTGATTCGTTTCCTTTCTTTGCGTCTCTGTAGCTTGTTCACGCTGCAGGTTTTTTCAATACAAGTGGCATTCTGTGTCCGTCCGCGCTGCGATGATAGCCGGTGTTCGCTGTACGCACTCATGTGGGAGCCAGTCGGTAACGAGGTATAAACTCTGCAGAGTGACGTGCGCTGTTGGACACTGTCGCTCACACTTAAAATGCCTCGAAAATATTTTTGGAGCGAAAGGCCCACTTATCGCGTACGAACCTTCAGGGCCATGTTACGGCACCGATATGACCTTGAAGCGGCCTCAACAAAAAAAAACAGAACAACAAATTACAGGATTGCGTATAAGTTTGCTCAAGACGGAAATGAGAAAGCGTTTCTGTATCCTCCGTTTCTGTCCACATTTTATTGATTTTTAAACATGTTCTTAATATTTCTATTTTCAATTTTACTCTGTATTTTGCTTTTTGTGTATCTTGAATTATTTTGTTTTATTTTTATTTCAGTTTTTAATTTGTGTGCATTTCTATTCTTCTTGTGTTGTGTTTTTGTTTTTCATTTTAATTTTTATGTATTACATATACGTCGCTCATGAACTGTTGCTTAATCATATTCTTTTATTTTATTTACCGTACAGCTTAAGACTGACATTTCGGGCGGGCAACTTCCTTCCAAAACTTCCGTGCACGCCACTCTTGAACCAAGAAAGGCTTACACCTCTCAAAATTGTGGTCTAGGTAGGAACCAAACCCGGGCCTCTGGCATGAGAGATGGGCCGCTTCCACTCCGCCACTACGGTTCGACACTTTGAAGTGAACGAAGGCGCGTCTAGTGAATACACAGATGACTAAGAAACGTTTCTTCGAAATATGTACTGAAGTGTCCATGAGTAAATTAATGATGAGCACGTAAATTACAGATATCGCAATGAAGCGAGCAGTGAAGTACGTTTCCAATGAATTTCCTTCGTGCATGACGTCGAGTCGAAGCGCCATCATGCGGCACCCACTGAAATCCAACACGCAATGTACGGCTATAGCCCCGTAGATGGCGCGCGTCTAGTCAATGGAGACGAGGAAGACGACGATTAGCGGACCGGCTATCTGAGCCCGAGGTCAACAACAACAATCTGAGCCCAATCCCCAACTTTCAGTGTTTCTACACAGTCTGAGTACTCGTAGATCTTTTCTGCCTTGTGTATTCTCTGTGCGACGACCTGGAGCTCCCTGCTCACCGGGAGAAGCACGTCAAGCGATCGTCGGGGCGCTCGGCGCCGTGGCCGCCCCAACGTGGAACTTCTCCACCGGCTGCGCTCCATGCTGCACTCATAGACGCAGTGGCAGCCGGTGCTCCGGTGGTCACTGTAGCTCCGGCCTCAAACCAAGACCCAGCAACCAAGAGAACGGCGGGAAGAACAAGCCACCTGCGAGGCGTTGGGTAATAATGGAGAGGAGATGAACCAGGCATCCTTCACGGTTTGTATCCTATAAGAAAAAAAGAGCTGCTGGTGTTCTTGTGGTCCTCAGGCGTACCTTGGAAGGAGGAAGCTTATGGAAAGTGAACCCCGACGTCATAGCATGGGCGGTTGTAACGGCGGCTTAGGAAAAAGTTCTCAGCCATCCAATTAACAAAGATGGAAGCCTCATGGTTACAGTTTTAGCACTACAAGCTTCCAGTCTCCTGCCCGCAGTCACTAAACTGGCTGGAGTAGCTGTGAGGGCCCGTGTACCTTACTCATACATGGCGAATTGTGGAAAAATTCAAGATATTCTAATCACGTACTCAAACCAAGACCTGCAAGAGTACCTGCGCGACTAAGGCGTTATCTCAGAGAGGAGGCTCACCGCTCACGTTCTTGAAAATGATGGCAAGATGAGAGAGGTACGTCGTGGAACAGATATTTGGTATTCGCCAAGGATTCACCACTGCCAAAAAGTGTGACGCGTGTATTCGGCAGTTACTCTGTAACTGAATATGTTGGGGCAGGAACACAACGCTACAAATGTCAGAGGCATGGCCATATCTCGTGCCATTGCACAGGGCCTGTTCGCTGAGAAATCTGTGCAGGCCCCCAATAGCGAAAGGAATACACTTCCAGATCACAACATAAGTTCGCGAACTGTAATGGCGCACTCCCTGCATCATACAGAGGGTGCATTTCAAAGAAAGCTGCTACACTTGCACGCACTATGTAGCAAGTTCCAGAAAACCGGCCAAATGGTATGAACCATCACCTAACTCTGAGATGGCTTTCACGAATACGCCAGACCTTAACCCAGATGCATCAACGCAGCAAGACAAGAAAACTGAAAACAAATATGCAGCAGCAGCAAAAGCAAACGTGGCAAGCCCACCGGCTCACCGTCTCCTTCAACGCTGCCGGAGCATTCGATACAAGCACTGACAAACGGCCCCTCTCGCTCTCAGCCTAAGGCGTCGCAACCAGACACGACGATCATCGAAGGGCAGCAAAGCGGAAGCACTGAACAAGATATCACATGTCTACTGATTCTGATGCTGTTTGCAGCCATCAAAGTTCTTGTCCCCGATAGTCCCTCGTCACTATGTCTCCCACAAGTAGAAGCTGTACTCTCAATGGAGCCGTTGGTATCGGTCTCTTACGCTCTGCAGGGGTGTAATACCGGACAGCAATATTCATGGCTTCCGCAGCGACAGATTCACCGCAGATGGCTATCCATATTATTCGCACATGCACCATTTTTCAGTGGAACGCTCGTGGTTTACGATCGAAGCTCTCCGATTTTCGGCAGCTCGTGTGAGCGTACCACTTACCTTTCATAGCCATCTCAGAGTCGAGCGTCGAGGGAAATTTTAGACTGCACGGATACTATTTTCACGATTGAAACGGACCAGGTAAGATCAGCAGACAGCTAATAGGCTTTCGCAAGGATATTCCGGCCTCCTTGGTTGATGTCCTGCCTCACAGCGACAACGGATACGTGCGCGCCGTAACGCTAATCGGCAGACAAGTGTACACTCTCATTGGAGTATATCTTGAGCCAAGCAAACCATTCGACGCTGCGAGGCTTGAAAACGTGATAGATAAGACGCCATCTCCGTATAATATTTGCGGAGACTTCCAGGCACACAATGAAATTTGGGGCAGCTCACATACATGTGGCCGAGGAGTAAAGCTAGCAGAAAGCCTGTCAACACACTGAATTGAACCGCTAAATGATGGCCGCATAACCTACCTCCGAGGCCTGACGACTGCCAGCAACATCGATGTGACATTTCTAACAAGTTCATTTCCCTACAACATGGGCTGCTGTACCTATTTGGAAACTCGCGAAAGTGACCATTACCCAGTGTTCGTATCTGCTGTCCGTGCGCAGAGGAAGCAGAGGAATTGCTGCCGCAACCCGGAAGGAGGAATAGGTATCGACAATGACTAATTGCGTGAGAGAGTACAAGGATTACAAACCAAAAATGATAGGCAACCTTCAATGGCAACCTCTCTCTCTCTCTAGTGAATACAGGGATGTCTGAGAAACATATCTTCGAGTTATGTACTGAGGCGTTCATGAATAATTTAGTTATGAGCGCGTAAATTACAGGTGTTCGAATTAAATGAGGAGCGAAGTTTTCCGGAACGCACTCGTTACAGACGCCAAGCCGCGTATAGTTGCCCTATAAACCACAGCTTTCGCTCCCTAACCAGGTTCAATAGAAGTTGAACCACGTCGAACTTTTTTCGTTATATTTTGATGAATATGGAAGCGTAGAAAAAAATGGCATGAAAAGTTAAGTGGCCGCTTAATTCTCTCTAAGAGATCAATGCTATAGCAGTGTGTTCTAAATCTACTGCGCACGGATGGAAGTCCATGAAGACGATGACATTGAATGCGCACCGAGACAGACTGGCTGTTAACACGAGTGGGGTGTTCGGCTGCGGCGATGGCTTCGTGCAATAAAAAAAATGTAGCGATTGCTTAGTGGCTTAATGTAATGGCCAGCAAAGCTGATGTGTTTGCGCCGCCGTGCGTTAGTAGCCACTTCGACGCTATAGAGCATTTTATTTATTTCGTCATCCGTCGATCTATCACACACACGCCCGCTGGTACACTCACTCGCTCCAGTAGCAATGTGACACTGTCGCAACACCTCAGCTCCTAAGGTGCGAAGCGCTATGATTTGTCCGTAGTTGTCACATGGCACCTGTAACGTCACCACTGTCTCGACCAATTAGAGAGTTTATTTACATACAGCGGAGGGGTTTTCGTGTGTGACAGTGGTGATGCTATAGAAAATTAGAAGTGCTGGAAGCTATGCCGCATGAAAGGCTCCGCCAATGGCGGAGGCCTCTCCGACATCAGGAAACGAAGCAGTTATTTTTGCATCGGTGCTGGTGTTTGAATCCCACCCTGAGAAATAGTATGTTTTTTTTTGTGCTGGATGCCGTTCCAACAAACCATTTTAGGATTTTTCAAAAAGGTTCTGCTTTATGTTTGGTTTTGCGTTGGGTTTCGAGTTCTCTTGCGCGTGGGGTGTCATGTTCGGCTGAAGGTTCGCCTTATATTCCGGGTAATATTCGCCTGCATACACCAAGAATAGGAGTTAGGAAAAGTTGACCCTGAAATGCTGAATGTAAAGCATGCTTTGCGCTTCAAATCCTAAGGTTACGGATTTGACTATCACCGATTGAATGTCAAGCAATGTAGGCTTTGAGAAAAATTTGTTTTAATAACTTCCCTTTTTCAGAGACACGTCTAAGGAGAAGGAGTACGCACTGTCTGCATCGAAATGAGCGAAGCAGCCATACCTAAGAAAAGCGTTTGATACTGTTATGGCGAATTACATTCTAGGCCCGCGTCTAACACTTCGCGTGTTCTGAACCCCGCCAAATGTATTGGGACGACCTAGGGTGCTTCCCTGCCAGCGCGTTTTAAAACATTATCTCAAAATACAAAATTAAATTTCGGTGCCTGGCAGCCACACTGAACATTTTTATGCCTGAATGATGCTATAGTGCAGCTTTCCGAAAAAAATATTTAGGTTTTTTAACTTGAACCCTTGCCCAGAATTGGCATGGCTGCCCCTGTGGGTTCCGTAGTTAGAACGGTCTGTTGCTGACCTCGAGGAATGATTATTGTCAGGAAATGACAGACGAGGTAACTGTCTCACTTTTCGATGGACACGCTAACCGCACCGTAAGGGAAGGGAGGAAGGTGACTGTGAAAGAGGAAGTGGAGAGATGTGCCGTTGTGGAGAGCTCCAGAATAATTTCGTCCAACTGGGGATCTTTAACGTGCACTGATATCAGACAGCACACGGGCACCTTTTCTCGTTGGGCCTCAGCGGAAACGTGGCCGCCGTGGTCGGGTTCGAACCCGGGTACTCCGGGTCAATAGCCGATTGCCCTAACTACTTTGTTACGGCGGCGGGAGAGCTTGAGGACGCGGGCTGCATGCCAGCCACTGCGGGCGCGTTCCAGTAAAGGCGAAACCCGAAAGGTGACCATGTGCTGCGCGATGCCAGTGCATGCTGTCAGCTCGTTATGGTCAAAATTTTTCCGGAGCGCTAATCTTCTCTGCCTTGTTTCATTCGTTCCTTTATCCTTTCCCTCACGGATCGGTTCATGTTTTTACTGAGAAATGAGACAGTGCGTATTTTATGAAAACCATTTCTCCAAGAGGATGGTCTGTGTTTTGATTCAAACAGTAAGGCGATTACTGAGTGCTCTTCTTCCCTCAAATGCAATTTTCATTTTCGAAATGCCCCAGTTTCCCGGTCTTTGTGTCGATATTCATTCGCTCGGTTCTGTAACACAACTGCTTAAAAAATAAACTCTTTTCGACCCTTGACCGATAAGTTTTTAAGGAGTACGTTATGCCAGTACTCTGAATCTGAGAAGTACGATGTTATTATTACAGATATGGATTCCTGGCCTTTGCTTAATACATTATGAGCTTGCAGAAGCGGCCGATTTTGTTTCCTCGCCAATTATCAATTTTACTAAGAATCCTCGAAGCTTCTTTGAACTGTCTCTTAGCAGGCACAAATACGGCCGCCAAGTGGAAAATACTCTAGTTTGTGTTGCTTTATGATTTGAATCGCTTAGATATGCCAAATTCAAGAAACAATGCCTATTATCTGTAGATTTTTTTTGCTTCCTTTCGCCGATATTTTATTTTACAGGCTTGTTCAGGGACAAGCTGGGTTCCTACGACCAGCTGTATTGGGTGCTCGCAGCCCTGAACCTCGTGGCAGCGTGCATCGTATCCAGCATCGCGCTCACCGACAGGCAACGCCGGAAAATGTGGTCTCTGAAATTAGAAAAGAATAAAGAAAAAAGATAGGCGCCTGCAGGCCTTCGTAATTAAGATAATGACTATTGGGTCAATTGTTGGCGTATCAGCTCGTTAGGCATCCTTTTATCAATTTCGTTCGTATATTCTTTTGTTAACACCTGACAGAACCGATTCAGAACAGGGACGTGTAGGATTCATAGTAGCCCACATGACTGAGGTATCTTATACTGCCTCACATGAAAGTAACGGTGCCGACGTACCACGCTGCGGCGCCTTCTCGCTATAATTTTCAGCAAACCAGCACAAATGGAAGAAAAAGTGCTTGTTCTTGTATTGCAAAATAAACTACAGTTTGCAATGTGTTTTCTCATAAGAGAAATCTCCAAAACGGGCATAAAACACGGAAAAAATTCCATGACCACTGCGAATGTTATTTAATGAATTAAACAATTTGTTTTTTGACACAGGACACAAAAAGAGCGGAAGCGGGAGGCTCAATAGCTTAAACACTGCACGCCCAGTATTATGATGTTATTGCTCTCACAAAACACCTGTGGTAAGTTCATGCCCAGTACATGCATGCGTCCAGAAACTTCAGTGCCTATGTCTTCTTCATGGCTCTTTCAGAAGTTGCATTCTGCCTTCAAATTAATCCATCAGCGCTGGCAAACTCAAAGGGACAGAGCTATTCACTACAAGATATAAATTAAGAAAAACTGCCTCTAGGTCTCGTTCGCATCAAACATTACACCGATATTCCAAATTACGGAGTGCAGAGAATAACGCTCTGCAGCAGTTCTTAATATTTCAGGTGGTTAAAAGTTGCTCAGCAAAGAAACTTACATTGAAAGCTCGGGAAGTAGCGATGTATGGGGGTAGGAACTGATAAGGAAAGTGAAAGCATTCTTCAGAACCAAGACAGGAGCTACCACATGTGCTTCACAAAAAGCATCAATTGTATCAAAAGGGAACAGCTTTACGTTAATGGCACACTGTATTTCGTGTACAGTAGTGAATCGGAGAGCCAAGAACGCGCTGAACATAAGCGCACAAAAAATTAACGAACCAAACCAGGCTGCCAGCAAATTGCGTCAGTGTGAAAGTATGCAGCGATAATAATCGCTCATAAGCCTCGCACACAGCGGAGAAGGATTGTGCTTACAAATTTCACGCATCCGATCAACACTAACGGCGAGAATATCCAACACTCGGCGAACAAATGTGCGCGCAGGAAGCTATTGCATCTCGTTGTTTAGCCCGAATAGGAGCCCACAGAATTACACAGAACCCGCGTAAACGGAGCATGTAGTACGTAGCAGCATTCATACTTGGGTAATTTCTCGACCGACTTCCTATCGAGCATTTCTGTCCTTGCTTACCCCGCTACCAACGCAAGCCGGGTCTTTGGCACAGCTCCGGTTGTGTCAGGATGTTTTCCGTGTTTAAAGGTACTCTAAGGAAGAATATGAAAACAAAAGAAGACAGATAGACTATTTCTGCGGAACGCTACCAACTTTTTCCTGCGCGGAAAGTTGTTGATATTGTCGATAAAATCACAAATTAAAGTCCTAAAACTCATGCATATTGAAACCGCCTACCAATAGTAAGCACTCTTATGTCATTAATAGGATGCATTTGAAACGCAGTCCAACGATCAATAAGAGCCTGTAAAGCGAAAGACCGGAAACGCGGCTGGAAATTGGTACTAGCCCTACGTTTGACACAGCCGCTCCGTCGTGTGGCGTTCCGCTGAGGGATTCTATGTCTTTCTTAATGAATTATTTAACGAAGGCGTTTCATGCAAAAAAGTGCAAGTTCAACTTAATGTCAAGAGCGTTTTGTGAAATTCTATAAAGGTTTAACAAACAACTGACTCAGATTTTTTCTTGACACCTGTTGCCTACGTGGCTCATTTTTCTTGCGTTTAAAGAAAGTCCACGGAATAAGACAAAAAATTGCCTGATGTGGACTCGTTGCGCGTAATATTTGTAGATGCATTAAAGTTCTTTTCTACGAGATTATATGTTTTTATATTTGGTGCGCAGCAGGCCGTAAATGTTCGGACCCTCGCGCTGCACGGTGATGAGGTAGCCCGAGTTTGCATGCCCTGGACGGAAGACGTAGAATTGTGCCCACCGAGAAGAAGGCTAAGTATGACATTACCCCCCCCCCCCTCCCCACCCCCACACGCACATGACACCACGCTGGATGCTGTACGACGAATGGTTTCTTCACAATTTTGATACGAAAGTCTGAGAACAGATACAATTCGAATTCATGTCGCAAACTAGCTTTCAACTTGACTAGCTCATGTAAGCTACATGGAACAGAAATTGTATGACACCACCCAGAAGTCTGTGCGGCAAACGGTTGCGTCACAATTTTGGCACGAATGTGGGGAAGCTTGGCTCCGCATGGAGGTCGGCCAGTGGCAAGTATATATGGATGAACGACGTGACCAGCTTGAAGACCTCCCCTTAATTTTCTTTCCGTTGGTGGGATTTTCTGTAAAACACACACACACACACACACACCACACACACACACACACACACACACACACACACACACACACACACACACACACACACACACACACACACACACACACACACACACACACACACACACACACACACACACACACACACGCGCGCACACACACACACACACACACACACACACACACACACACACACACACACACACACACACACACACACACACACACACACACACACACACACACACACACACACACACACACACACACACACACCGACGGCTTTTCGACTAGTTAGAGGCGTTTCCGGCTGGTGAGGTTGGTCTGGCGCACGATGCAACCAGGTCTGTAATCGCTTGCACAAACATATTTGCAGACATTTTGGGCACGCAACCTGCCAACCTGACATCAAAATAGCAATTTGGCTTCGCTCTTCTCTTTGGCGCACGTCTAGCTACTTGGCTTCACTTTAATGTTTGAGAACGTTTAGCTACTTCGCTTTGGCTTGTTTGCCAGGGGGGGGGGGGGGGGGGAGGGGAAAGGCCTTTCTCATGAGGCGTGAATAGTGCTGTCATAAGTGTGGAAAAGCGGCTTGGAATTGTCACTTTGCTGTCGCCGCTTGAACTGTGGGAAGGTTAGCTCTATTCAGAACGTTGTGCTTTAAAGCTTTTACGCCACGGCGGGGATACAAAGCATGAACCTGTAATCCTCGTCACTGACCACAACGATTGTGGCGTGAGTCAGGTGATCGCAATGCTGCCTCCTGTCCTTTTGAAGCCCCTATACAGGCGCATCAGTATGAAGGTATGAACAATGTAACTGTTACATGTTGGATGAGTAACTTCTTGGAACCCCGGAAATGTTAACGCTAGATGGCTGTCACGTGTTTCATTTTTACATCCTTTAGAAAATCTAACAATGAACACTGTAAAAAGTACTTAGAAGAGCCGCGTGGTTTATTTATAACACATTTAGGACTTGTGGTAAAGGTTTTATCTGGAACGAGTTGTCCTTCCTTGGCAGAAAAAAATTGCTCTTCGCGTCAAATTCGCTCCGATAATGTTTGCAGTAAAATAATTTATTGCTTATTTTTAAAATCTTTCTCTTCATCCTTGTAACCTTCTTTGTTAGGTGTTTTATATATAGCTTGGTCATGTCCAACATTCTTGAACAAAAATTTTGAATTTAGAAAACTGTACGGTACTGGTATAGAAATGATGATGGCAGTGGCCAATTCTTCCAATATGTGGCAAAATTTTTTGTTTATAGTGCTTCCCGCGCTCGCATCGAGCGGTTAAGATTGCCATAAGAAACCAATGGGGAACGCTTTTGATGACAGCAAAGACGGGAATAGCAAAAAAATGTAAGCCTGCCAATGGGACATCTAAGGATATATTGAGTGTTAAATTAAAATCGTACAGTATACTCGCTCATGAACCCTTTCTCGTTCAAAAATTCTTTTGTCCAGGATTGTTGGGTGTGACATATTTTTCGCCTTTGTTAAGCCGCAGCGGTATACTCCGTATTGTTTGCAATTTGAATCGTAGTAAACTGTTTTCAGTGTCCTATATCTATATGACTTTCTATCATAAATCGCGCTTCAAACAGCCGGCTAAAACGAGGGCGTTTTAATGCCAGTATTTATAAATACCGTAAATAAAATTTTTATTTAACAAAGGGTTCGTGCAAAGAAAGTTCTTGGAGATGCCAGGAGTACTGAGGGGAATCCGCATTCACTCATGTGAAGCGAATGGGAAAGCCGTTCTAAGCTGACCTTCGTCATGGCGGTATTTTTGGCGCCCCTGAGTACGTTGTGAGCGAACGCGCGAACTGGCGTCTGCCCTATGTGGGCTGGACAGCTTCAGAAACAATTGCACGGTCAGCTGAGGAAGGGCGGCAGAGGATAACTGTGTTGCCGGGAGCGAATGCATGCCTGCTGTGAGCAGAAAAAAAAATGGGGAGAAACATGTCGTCTTCAAGGTATCAGTGTATGCGGGCGTACTCAATACAGGGAAGAACGAGGTGCCACTTCGTGTGGTTGGCAGCAGCGTACATTACCGGCATGTCATGCAGGGTGAGATTAAATTTTTCGGGTAGACTATTTTTTTTTTGCGGATGGTAGGCTGCACAAGTGAGATGAATTATACTGCACTCGACGAGCAGAGCTTTAACGACGTAAGACAAGAACACGCGTCCTGTGTCACTGAGGAGTTCACGAGGAGCACCGTGCCAGAAAATGAAGCGCTCGGCTAAGAAGGACGCCACATCATCAGCTGTAGCAGTCGTGAGCGCGCCGGTTTCAGCATACCTGGTCAGGTGATCAATGGCAACAAAGACCCTCGGTTTCCAGCCGCGGTGTAGGGCAGAGGGCTGTAAGTCAATTACAACGCTCCCGAATGGGCCAGGCCTACAAAGAAGTGGCTGCAACTCACCAGCGGCGCGATTAGGCATTCTCTTACTGCGTTGGTAGGTCAGGCACGAGCGGGCATACTTGAGAATGAAGTTGTACATGCTGCGACTGGAGTAGTACCTGAGCCGGATGCAAGTGTGCGTACTGAATACAGCCGCTTGAGCGCGGTTCATCGTGGAAACTGGTGCCGATTTGGGACCGTAGATGTCATGTAGTTGCTTACGACTACGTAAGTAACTCGAGGGTTGATAACATCCTAGTCGAAATCAAGAGGAAGAAATGGGCTTGGGCAGGGCATGTAATGCGAAGGCAAGATAACCGTTGGTCCTTAAGGGTAATGAAGTGGGTTCCAAGACAAAGTAAGGGTAGCAGGGGGCGGCAGAAGGTTAGGTTAATTAGAGAGACATGGGAGAGGCCTTTTCCCTGCAGTGGATGTAGTAAGGCTGATGATGATGATGATGCAAGTAAGTACCATGGTGAAAGACATAGGTGAGCTAACGCCGTCGCCAGCCGTTGCACAATTCTATTGTGCTTCCTTCTCGCTCGACAGATGGCGCTTCCAACTTGCGCCCGCAGCGGCGCCGTTCGTGACTAAAGCACAGCGTGTCTGTATGCAGCTCCAGGAAAACTTGCGGTCATCAGCTGATATTTAGGCGCTTGTTATACTGTGAATCATCGTTAACTGTTTGGAAAAGTTGTCCACAGATCAGGCCGAGCGTAAAGCCCGTTTATCAACGCTAGCGCCAGACGACAGATAATGCTACGGAGTAGCTTTGGTGGAGTGGGGACCAAGAAAGCCAATATTACAATATTTTGCAACTTCTCTCTGGTATAACATAGAACGACTTTACTTCTCACTAAAGAATGAGATAGAAGGAAGCATCAAGTTAGCAGTCGCGTTTTAGAATCCAGTGGCTAGAGTGCACCGATGGGGAAATGAATGTCTGTGTGTGAAAGCGACTGAACGCATGCCTTGGTGCGGTTACGCTAGAACTGCATGCGATTTTTGTGAGGATGATGAGTGAGGGTTTTTTGCGCAGCCCAGAAGAACTTATAACTAGGGCCCGGAAATTTAGGCACTAAAGGACGCCGAAATAGGCAGGCATCTAGGCTCTAAAATATATGCAAATAGGCGATATAAAAGAAAAATAGGCGCTTTGAGTAATACTCTTTATTTATTAGTACAAGATTTGTCAGTCAAGCACGGAACGTACTCAGTCCTCAATTGAAGCACGCCAAAATAAAGCACATTCTCAGGTTTTCGAACTTGAAGCTCCTTCGGTTTTCGCTAAGCATAGCTTTGTACTTTGAAAAGCTTCTTCAACGTCACATGAAGTTAGTGGCGCGAACCTAAACATGAGAGTTCACAGGGGCTCAGGCCTTCAGGTCATGGGGCCGTATCGTCGTCTCCGCGTAGAAGGTGTCCGATTTGGGAAATTGTTTCTAGGCCTCTATGTTTTTTTACCAATTGTTGCATCTTCGTAAAAGCAGTAGCGCCATTTCCTTCCAGTCCCCGAACTGCTGCTTGTGCTTCTTCGACTGCCTTCAATGATTAATTCATCTATTGAGAGTCCAGCCTTTTCCAATTTTGTCATCCTTTCTTTCAATGTTGAGAAGTTTGCACTGATGTATGTCAGGTCTCTTTCCAAACACGTTTCTTCGAACGTTGCTCTTGATTTGATCACGCACTCAGCGTTATCCCTGTTTTTCTCACAGACAGATTTGACGACTTCAATGTGCCGTGCATAATATACTGCTGCGTTTATCCATGTTCCCCCTCGAGTCAAAACAGGCTTTGGCGGCAAAGGAATGTCAGGTGCTGTGGCACGGAAAACAGCAATTCTTGACGGAGATTTAAAAAAACGCCTGTTTTGTGATAGATACTTGGAAAAAACAGAGCCGCACACATTCGGCAACACGATGCATTGCATGAACAACGCAGGTCAGGTGAACCATCTTGTTGAACAAAGGCGTCAGTCCGTTTCCTGCCTAGCGCATGTAGAATGCCTCATCCGTGACGAACAAAGAGTACCTTATCATACTGAATATTTCCTGGCCATAGAAGCGACAGAGATGAAGTGAACAAGCGCGCTTTCGTCGAATGGCTGGCCTTTTCAAAAACATCCGCGTTGAGCAGGATTGCCCGTCCGGATTTCTCTGGGCTCAACGTTCCGACGATGAAGTTGGCCACATACCGCCCACTAGCGTCCGTGGTTTCGTCGACTGACACGCAAATGTAGTTGTCCCCAATTTCACCCCTGGTTTTGGCGAGAGTATCCTCGCAGCTCTCTCTCGTATCTCTTACGAAGCGTTGATTCATCTGGAACATGCTGCTTGGTGTACTTTTTCAGAAAACTCCGAAGATCACTGTTGTTAGTTTCCACAACGGGATATCTGCCACCAAAAATGCTTGACACAACTCTTTGGCAAATGACGATTCCTTCGCTGTCAAACTACCGCTGAAAACCTCTGGCAGTATGAGCTGCGATGTATCCTCTTTCCTTCGCTTCAGGTTTGGAATATGCTTGTTGGTAGCACCGTGTTGCCCTACATGGCATCGCTTCTCACTTGATATAAAGCACAGTTCCATCAGTTTAAAAAAACATCTCCAAACTGCAGAACCCACTGCCTGCAACGAGCGCCTCTGGATGTCTTTTCTTTGGGAGTGTCAATACGAAATGAAATGGAGAGCGCTGACGAAGCAAAGGTTGTGAGCCCGCTCAAGTCAGTGTCGCGTGTTCTGGAAGCGGCAGGCAAAGAAGTGGCTATTCTCTGCGGAGGGCTAGGCGGCCGAGAGTCGACCGAGCGAGGAGTGAGCCCGCGAGTATACGAGTCTTGCGCGCGTTGAGGCGACGGTCCCCGGCTGTACGGAGCGTGTTGAGGTGATGGTCCCCGGCTGGACTGCGCCGCTTTGGGTGTCGGGTTACACTCATGGAGGTCACATATAACCTCTTTGATTGCGCCAACTACACTGCCAGAAAAACCAGCACCTTCTGTGCGTGCATTGGCGCGTGCCTTTCACCATAATTAGACAGATGCCGCAAAATTGAAAAATGGTACCGATGACCGAAATGCCGGATTTAGGCATTTATGGGCACAATGTGCGGTTAAATAGGTAGTGTTCCTAAAAAATGACAAAAAAGCAGGCAAGTGAAAAAATAACCATTTAGGCATTTATACGCATGTTTAGGCCAATCCCTAAAGTTCCGGGCCCTACTTATAACCCAGGAACAGCCTCATGTGTTTATTTCATACATGAAGCAAAAAGTAGTCACTGCAAACCTGGATTACACACGAAACACCTAAATTCCACTGTTGTGTATACAATCAAAATAATAAACAGTACACTCAGCTAGGCTCATTGTGATCACACGTGTTTGGACATTTTACGCAAGCCCTGGCCGTTCTCAACGTGCTTGCGTTTCATTTGCCGGCAGTAATGATGCATACGAAGAATTATATAATAATGGAGTAGCTTGGCGATCCTGTCCTCTTTGTGGAGAGTACAAGGGAAAGTGAAAGTGAACTTCGGTAGTACAGCATCAATTGTTTTATTGTAGACATCTCTCAGATTTGCCTATTTAGAGAAATGTTCTTCAGCTTCCATAAAAAGCTGATTGAGGTGCGTGTTAGGGTGCGTAAGTCTGCCCCTTGTTTTGCAAATAACGAGCTCAGCTTCGGGCACCTTTGACAAGCCTTTCTGACCCTCCAGTGCTTTCTTGCAAGTAGTGCAGGAGGTCTGATTGAAAACGTTCCTGGGTACAAACCCTGTAACATAAAAAATTATACACTCAACAACACTTGCATCCTTATTATCATACTCAAAGACTTCATCGCACTCCCAGCTCCCTCCATCGATTAGACCGTCAAGCCTCCCTTTTAACTCGTCCAGCTTGTTTAGTTCCTTCGATGCTGAGCTGTTATATGCATTCTTAAAGTCAGCCAAAGTCACAACGCCGTACTATTCTTTCTCGGAAGCTGAACAGTTTCCAAACCGCGGTGGCTTCAGGAAAGAGTAAAGAGACCGCATACAGTTCAGTTGCAAGAGCGTTGGGAAAGTTGGGTGTTCGTTTTGGCCACACGATTGTCGAATAACACAGAAAAAAACATTCCAACGGGTCCTGAATAATTTTTCCGGCCAGGACATACCGGAAATCGCACTTTGTCCACAGGTAGATTGACAGCTCACGAGCAGATTTGAGCGTCACTATTAATCCGTCCGCAATTTACCGGCTTAAGAAGAGATCTTGAGGAATTTATCATTTTGTAGCTTCTTTCTACCATTTGTCAAGTCAATCAGAGGCCCTCTCAAGAACTTTAAGATCATCGCATTTGCAAAGCGTTGGTTTAGGACATCAAATAAGTTGTTTATAAAGATTGTAAACACGATAGTCGGCTCGACATTAAATAGCCGAGGTGCTCCTCTACGTGCGTAAAACAAAATACCTTTTGCTACGGAATTGCTGAAAATTTGGGTTGCCAATTTCACTCATTTTAAGCACGCTTAAACAATTTACATGGTTGTAAGTCAATTTTAGGCATACTCTCACCTCAGTTTCGTTCTTGGTGTTTGCAACAAACAGGGCCTCGTAGCAAAACCAGGAAATGAACTTAATGAAAGAGATTAGGTGCATCTGCGAAGACATGCACCTTTCGCAATGAATCCAGTGGGCGCTCACAGGCAATTATAACATGCCCCACAGCACCGCTGATTCCAAGCTGTCTCCACATTGCTCTGTTAGTACAGGCGCCATCACAAACAACTCCATCAACAAGAAGGCACACTTCTTCGAAGTGTACAAAGCATTGAAGCAGCAGCTGTGCTAGGAGCCTCCCTTCCGTAGGTGCATTTGAGGCG
Source organism: Amblyomma americanum (assembly GCA_030143305.2). Taxonomy (NCBI): domain Eukaryota; kingdom Metazoa; phylum Arthropoda; class Arachnida; order Ixodida; family Ixodidae; genus Amblyomma; species Amblyomma americanum. The sequence continues at coordinate 57,292 of JARKHS020031300.1, read as the reverse complement.
AACACAAAAAGGCACGAAGCACTCCCTCATGTCACCAGTAAATCAGTGTAGTGTGAAATCGAAGAGCAAGCTTCAGAACAGCGACTCCACAGCAATAACCACGACTCGCACAAGAGCGATATCCGGACGGGAAAAGGCGCCTAACAGCAGCTACGCAGTGTTGAGGATGGGGGTCGAAGTCCATCGCAGGCCACCATTGTTGGTGATTGCGCTTCAACGCCACCAGTGCCACCAGAGTTGGAGACGGAGGGGCCCTTGAGGAGGCTGACTCGGTCAGCATCTCAAGTCTCATCTCTGAATGACGTTGTCGAAATCTGTTACAGAGGGAAACCGTACAGTATGGTTTATTTACACTTTTACAGGCATGAGAATAAAAAGAGGGGATCTCTCCGAATGGAGGATCTTAAGTGAGTATCATAATGGAGGATAATTTTCACTGCACTCGCTGTTGAGTTTTATAACTTTCTTCGTCCCTAGGTTCCCCAGGTTGAGGACGCCCTCGCCGGGGTGGGATTGGCCTGAGACTCACTCATGCGCACAAACTCACACCACCGCACACAGGGACACGCCCCCGTCACACCTCGAGCCTGGGAGAGAGGAGGAATGCGTCGAGTTCACGTCGACTGTGGGAGGCGATGTTATCTGGCCATCCGAAAGTTCCCACGCGCTGCTGACACCTGTTCTTTAGATGTCAGCAGAAGAGCGGGGCTAGGTCGCACGGTCGGGTTGAGAAGCCGAAAGGGGTCGTTTCGCCCTAGTAGATGCTTGCGAAGATGGCGGACGATTACCGCTAGCCCGCCGCCATACTCCCACGCTGTCCGTCTTCCACTGGAAACGAGGCCCATTGTTCCGCCAACATTGCCACGACCATTGGGGAAGATAACCGCCGCTCGTCCGCTGCGGCGGCGTCTTTCGGGGTCCGCTCCACTGGTGCCCAGAATCCAACCGGGCGACGCTCAGCGTAGTCCTTAGCGGAAAGCGTGGGAGCGTTTACTATCGCTTGGCTCAGAACCATCCCGAAGAAGCAGAAGTGTTGGATGCCAGAAGGCGAGACTTTCTGTCGCCGTGCTGTCGCCGTCTGTAATAGCGGGCAATATGAAGCACGCGCGCATTGAAGCTCCCTAGCGGGCAGCAGTTTGGTGCACCCTCTCTTGAACTGCAGGTCAACTACTGCACTATCCTCTCGGCGCGGAGTGGTGCTTCATCCTTCAAATTCGCTCACCTAGCCTACTCTTATACCGTGGTAACTACATAGATTCCGAAAGCAGAGATGCGCGTGGCGTCCATGTGTACTTCGATTTGTGCTTGCGGGTTGAAGTGCTGCAATATGGGTGGTGCTGTGAGGAGAGAGAGAGAAAGGTGGAAGCAAAGGCAGGGAGGTTAAATAGGCGACGCCCAGTATGCTACCCTCCACGTGGCAAGAGGAACGGAGGGAGAGATTGAAAGGGGAGAGAGGAAGGGGAGATTTCTTTTCCACGTGTCCGTAGGCGATTATATACTAACAGGGTACACAAGGCACTCATTGAAAATTTACAACCTTGAACTTAATCCTGAGTGTTTCAAGAACTTGAAAAGGTTGAAAAGATCCTTCACAGCTGTCCTCTTCTATTAAGGTTTGGTCCAAAAACCCGGAATCTTGGGCTTCAGTAAGAGGCCGAGGATCTAAGCGGCGGAGGTTTGCAGCCAGAAGGAGACGCTCACAGTCAATCCGGGGCGCACACAAAGTTGGCGCTCAATTGTCTCGTCGCACCCGACGTTATCACACCACGAAAGTCTGCCATTGTGATTAAGTGGAAGCCAGCATTTGCAAACACCACTCGCGCGCACAGGCGACACAAGAGCGTATCATAGCAGTGGAGATGTCGGATAAAATATTGAGTTGGTGTAAGGGGTCGAGGTGGTGCAAACGGCATGCCGAGCTCGCAGGGGTATACCATGACGCTCAAATGTTATTTCGGCCAATCACTCGCAGATGTCTCACTGCGTCGGCTCTTGTCAGTGGTATCCGGAGAATAATGTACTACTGTGGGCCGATCGAGCTACAGCGCCAGCTGCGTCGTTTCCGACGATGTCATTGTGTCCTGGTAGCCGCTGTTATATGATGTCTTGACCCTCTTCGAGTGCGTGTTGAAGATGTCTTACCTCCGCTATTAGCTATTCGTGATCGCTATGGCGTAAAGCAGAATTAAGACATCGTAGGGCAGCAGAAGGCAGCCCATTTAAGGGGCATGTCTGCACCGATGCACTGCACAGCTACACTAAGAGCGGCCAATTCTGACCCTGTGAAGGATGTTCGATGCGAAATTATCTGGTGAATACTGGCGTGTCTCGAAGGAAGGAGCACGGCGCAAGCTGAACTAGTTTACGATACCGAACCATCTGTATACATATGAGTGCGGTCACTATAATCGGCGTGGAGTAAGTAGTGTGTCAACTGTTTAGGGGCCGGCGTCAATAGTTTCAATTTCTTCGCTATCCCTGGAATGGTAAGTCACACACATGGCTCCCGCAGACACCACAGCGCAGAGGAAGGTCGTGCGGCCGGTGTGCACTGTAATGGAATGGACTACTGCTGGGCTGCTAGTACTTCTCAAACGCTACGCGTGGTCTCTGTACCGCCACTGAGGCAAGGTAATGCTGGGTAATATTTGTTAAATGACGCATGCGGCTCCGCAGGGTTTCAAGGGCTATATGCGTCGACAGTGGCTAGTCCTTGGCGAAAGCAACAGAGGGAAATCGACAGAAAATTCAAACATCTGCCTCAAAAAGCCTCGGAAGCTCCATATCAGTTGGGAAGACAATATTACTTTCCAGCAGGTTCTCAATGATATGATGAGGCAGCTTATGTGTGTCTAAATTCTGCCGCCTGTTCTACTGCAGTGCATTCGCATCTTCCTTTGTTCGTGGGTTTCCGGTACTTTAACCTGGACCTAGATTTTTTGTGTTCGCTTTTCGCGGCGGATATGTCTGCATTTTACAGTTTCATTTCCAGAGACCAAACTCATAATTTTGGAATGTTCCCTCCTTAAAAGGAAGGTTCATTACTACTGAAAGCGACCTTTTTCTCAGCCAGCTTGTCGACCTTACAATAAATGGGTAATTGTTTTGCGAAAATGCGATTAATCTTAGCAATTTTGATGACAAAGTTCCCTTACGGTTCATCGCCTGCTTTATTTCCGGTATGCTTACTTCGAGCCTCAGCTGTTTTGCATAGTAGGCAATTTGATTTTTAGCGGTTTCTGCGTTTTAAACCGTTAGTGAAAGAATGTCAGTTAGTGAGAAAAGGCGTTGTCTTGTTCACCCTCGGCTGGCTCGAGCCATAGCGAAGACATGAAGATCCCAGTTGCTGCTTGCAGGGTATATGGGGCAGGGAAATGGAATCCGAGTTGGTAGCGGCGGCTTGTGGCAAAGCTTCCTGAAGCTTGCAGTAGCATTTCGCAAGTGTGCCCGCGAATGTTGGTACCTTCTACGTGCAGGGCTAGAACTTACTGTAGCAAACGTGGTGAATCTTTAAAGCAGCGTGCGATCAACAAAGGCTGCCGTATTTCCAGGCAAACAAAATGAGCCCATCTACCCTGCCCCTTGTGGTTCGTGCGTCGCAATGTCTTCCACTTATACGCTGATACCCCTGGTAGTAGCATTTTGTTTGCATGATATCATCGGTATCGGCTCATTCTAAGCTGGTAAAGAGGATCATTATCAAGTACTCTCTGACATACGCGGTCAGAAGTTCTTGCGAGGAGAATATTCAAGAGTCCAACAGATTAGAGGACGGCCGGATTCCTGGTACTCTGGACCATTTTCGCCCAACAAGCATGACTTTTACAACCTAAAGAAGGAAGTCTAACGAATATCTTGCGACAGCCCACTGAAACTGTTCGGAAATCTTTGGGATACGTCCTTAGAAAAGGAACTGCTTTTTTGTCGTGGCAAATGGCGCACGATAACTCTGACGAGTCTGCTTTACGGGTGCTGCAGAACACTTGCGGGCATTTATTCAGGATAATGTGTTTATTGCCATAATTATGGTCGTAACCATATTTTATTTTTACTTTAAAAACCGCAATGGGGCACCATCACACTGGGTAGCGAGAAAAAAACGTGCATCAAAGGAGAAAACCACCCGATATTTAACTAACATTATCTCAAGTGCACAACAGTCTTAGAGTAAGCATGTTCAGTGCAATGTCTTACTTAAATCTCTCTTTAAACTAGACGGTAATTTCATAATTTGGTAATTGAATAATTCTCCAATAGCGAGCTCATGGTGCTGGAGCCAGAGTGATATGAATGAACGATCTGTTATCCCGATGGCAGAAAGGTGCTTAACGCATACCATTCTTCAGATCGAAAAGACATTTGCGCTCTGCTGCGAGAGCCTTACTCAACTTGTCATGTTTCTACGTGAAGCCACGGAATGGAGATTAAAAGTCGCTGAAAAGAGCTAAAATCAGTGTTTCCGAAGATAGCGTTTAACTGTGACTACAGCAGATCTGAGCGCACGGCCAGCTGTAGCGCCTACACATCTCTTGTAAACAACAAATCGCTTTCTTCTCAGGGAAGTACGCTGCTACAGGGGTCTGTGAAAAAAAAAAACAATGTTGACTCTACTGTCCAGTTTGAGATTATTGCTTTAAAAATTTTATGATGAGATGCGAAACTATTCAAAAAGAAAAATAGAGATCATCACAAGATTTTCCTTAGCGTGTTTATTGTATAGCGGTGCTTGAGTTTTGAGTACACGTTTATGTTCTTAATTGGTGACAAAGTTTTTAGCTCGCCAGTACTTTCAAACGCTAGTACCTAACTGTGGTCCTAGTGTGAGCACAGTATTTTTCATTTTGGGACCAGTGCTATAAAATTAATTTAGGTCACCTGATTCCATACCAAGCTAGTACCCGAGAAACACACGCTCGGAATACTTGTGCAAGGAGCAATATGTACTCATGCAGTGGTGGCTGCCCCACCTGATAGGAACAAGTAGGGGGACAGCGTTTTGGTAGTGGTTTTGCGTTTCTTCAGGCTCTCAGCGGAAACAGCCCTTGTTTATGAAGGTCGTAGCTCTCTCTCGAGCGCATATGTGCCCAAACGCAGCTGTTCGTTGAGGCTAACTTATGCGGCCCTGCTGCGAATCGTGGCGACAGACGGGGCGGTCTAGTTGCTCACATACTCGAGAGAATAAGAGTGCATACATTCGATTCCCTATTTTGCTTATAAATTTGCTCGTTTTTGTCGGCGGCAGGTACTGGCTCCAGATGGAAAAAACAATGTTAGTTGAAAATGTTTCCGTATGCAGTACAATCAGATCTAGCAGAGAGTAGGTGGCGACAGCCTGGTACTGGTTAGCCACTCCTGGTCATCTCGGCCTAGGGCATATCGTCCGCCTATAGCAGGTAGTATTTTTGAGTTTCTTCACTTATTGGTTTGCGTTTTTAGAGTTTCACGTCCCCAAGCGAGTACGGCTCTGAGGGACGCCGTAGTGAAGGGTTCCGGATAATTTGGACAACCTGAGGGTCTTGCACATTGCAGTGCACAGATTTCTAGCATTTCGCCTCCATCGAAATGCAATCGCCGCGGCCGGAATCGAACCCGTATCTTTCGGGCCAGCAGCCAAGCTCTGTAACAGCTGAGCCAGCAGAGTGGCTTTTTCTTCAATTATGGCATCCTAATTTCATGTAATCCAAACACCCTAAATTCATAGTATAATGTTCTATGAGGTTGAGACCCAATGTGATCATACGTGATGGTGGCCTGCATTCGAAAAGTAGGAAAAGGTGATGCAGTGTTTGATGGGAAACGTAAAGCAGCCTAAAGGGACAAAGGGAGCAACGGACACTAGATAGTTGACCAGAGCAGAAAAAATGCCAACATGACTATTGTGGTGAGGTCAAGATGTATTTAGCATGTTCAGTGCGGCGATCTTGTTAAGAAATGACGGCGGCGTCTTACGATATCTATTTTTTTATTAATCAGACGCGCGGGTAAACCATCTATCGCCTTTTCTTGAAAACTCACCTCACAGCCGTGCTAAACCGTAGTTGGATTTCGTACGTATCGCATATCTTGTATATACGCATAAGTGATTATTAGTTACTGGTAGTCAATAGACAAGGAACTTTAAGTACAGCCATAAATAGAAGCCAAGGAACATTACAATAGCGCTACCACGAAATCGCCTACCATGCATATTAAGCAACTCGCCTAAGTTTCCGCCCTTATATACGTCACTGTTGGTCATGCGTAATCTGTGCAGACAGACGCAAGAAGCGGACAGCAATTAAAACCTACAAAACGAAACGAATTTACTTGATTAAACATTGTCTTCACGAGGAGACCGTTCCGTAAATGCATCAATACATTACATTGATGATTGGAATTCAAATATACGACCAATGCATGAAGCGTGCAATACTACACAAAGTTTGGCTACAGCTGCCACTCATATTTTCGTTTGAAATGAACTTACATTCCAGCGCTAACATTACAGCAACAATATTACAGGCTGTCTACTGTTAAGGCATTCACCAGAGCTAGTAGAGACCAGAGTTGCTGGCGAACGGGGACACGGTATCTCTACGAGTATATGTCACAAATAATAAATAACTCTCTAATTTTTCTCTGCAAATATTTAAAACGTGCAAAATATAGGAAATAATCTTATGGTAGGTTCGCTCTAAACCGACGATCTGCGCCATACTAAATATAAATTCTAGAGTTTTAAGAACAAATTGGTTGCCTCAATTGATTTCAGAATGCTCTGCAATATTTAAACATATAAGAATGAAAATTGGTAGCGAATTAACACACTCTGCTTGACGTGTGCTTGATATCCTTGACGGGTTCCGCACGAAGGTGGTACACCGTACAGCACCCTGCGTTGACAGTTTGAAAAATGCACTTTTCATAGTTCTTACCACATAAGAAATGAAAACTCTCATCACTGTTAAGACGCTGGTACAGAGCAATGAGATTATAGGGTGCATAAAAAACTACTTAGATGACGGCTCATCCTGCAGACTTCTAGATCCATTGTTGCAGCTTATCAATGTGTGATATAACTGCTGTTTTTGATCCGCGGGGATCAATCCGCCTTGCTTGCTTCGCATTCGCATTGCGCCAATCCGAAGAGGGTCTCTGCAGCAGCTAAGATTATAAAACAGGGGTAGCCTGTGGATGAAAGTCTAAGCACCTACCTCAGCACACTTGGAAGGACTTAATGCAGACAGGACCTTTATAACACAACCGCTTCATCTTTTGGACGTGTTACACATGTTTGCTACGGATAATACGTGCTGGAAGAATGCACCACACAAAAGGAAGTTTCCCCCTCTATTCGCCAGCATAATCCTAGCTTGTGAACCGTGGTACTGCAGTGGCAGCGCTCTGAAATTTGCTTGACAAGCCCGGTCCGGACGCATGAAATCCTTCCAAGTATGCAGTTGCGGGTACAGAGGCTTTCCGAAGGAGGTTATCCCATATTTTCTCAAGCACAGAGGCCCGCTCGTGAGATAGGCGCATTGTAAAGCAAGCACGATGCAGTGAGCTCCGCCCATGGGAAATTACATTTGTATCACATTCGACAAGCGGTCCCATTGAATCAAGAGAAACGTAGGATATCAGGGCATTGGAGTAGGTATTTTTGCACGGAAGAAGTTCAGGGCTTTGTGCCAGCGGCTGAACATCAAAGAGATTCTTTCCCTTCCAAATGGCAAGAACCATGAAAAGCGCCTTGGAAGCTCTCAGCGTAAGATGATGTTCCGTGTGCCACTTTCATCTGGGGAATCCAATGTCAGGCAAATAAGGGGCTTTTTAGAGAAAAGGCTGCGCGAACACGCCTGTTCTCTAAAACTGGGCAGGGACAGCAGTGCAGGCGTGCACTGGAACGCCGCCCCTTCGGAAAGCTGCTCGCGTGTCCTTCATAACACCCCCACTCTGAAGGAACACAAAAGGAAACGATGAAGGAAACATCTTCGAAGCGCTTCTTAGTCATCATTGAGGCTGGGATTGCGCACAAAAGTTGTCGCTAAGCCTTCTCGATAAAGAAACACAATAGATGTCTGCATGAGTTCTCCAGAGCGCGCTGTTTTGATTGCAATTTACTATGAAAACAATGCTAAAGTAGACGTCTCTCCCCACCCCAAGAAATCTCCGATATGTTCAGGCAAAGCCTCCAGCAACAAACTGAGCATGCCCTCTCTCAGTTAGCTTACTGTATACTCATTTAAGTTACTGCATAAAATCTTGGGGCAGCACATACCCCGCACTTCTTTAACCCATATTCCGATTACAAAATAGACCGCTAAGATTAATAACATATCCGATATACACATGTCTCAGCAATCCGCTTATTCAGACAGCCTATATTTCGACTTTAAACTATATTTATACGTTAAAAACAGGAGACACAAGACATAAAATACAGCATCCAATTAACCGTTTCATCATAGTATATTTATAACTCCTAAAAGAGACACTAGAGCTGCAAGTACAAACCATTTTAACTTATCAGTATGCCGAAATACTTACAGAAAAAGGCTGAATGAGTTCAACGCTGCACTATTAAGGAGTTGCATTCCTGTTGATGTTAAAATAAAAACCAATTTTTTACAATCCCTGAAAATGTTCTTGCGGACTTTGTAATTTTGAGGACGGTGGAGTGCGTAAATTTGCCTCCGAAATGGTTGTTTAGATTGCAGTCGCGTTAATAGTATGTACAAAGATTGTCCCTTTTAAAAACAAATGTATACACGAACATAATTTTAATGACATTCATGCGGAGAGTATCTTGTGATTTTGTTCTGAATTTATTTATGTGAGAAGTTTTTTCTACACCTGCTGCATTTGCAAGGTATTTTTGGATGAACCCGACAATAACCTTGGCTATGGGCCCAGTACCACTGTACATATTTTCGTTGTACTTATTCCAGTGTTCAAATAAATAACTAAATAACGTAAAAATACTAGCAACATCCATCAGCCACCTCCCTACCACCCCTCTCCACATATCTAGGGGCTGCTCACCGGCTCCACCACAAACCCAATCCACCCCGTCCTCCTTAGCTCTCTAGTAGTGCCTTCAACACCATGCTAGCCAAAACCACACTCCAGGCCACCCAATCTCCACCAATGTCCACTCACTAAAAGATCACGCAGCAGCCGAATGAGACAGCAACCGCGAAATCGCGCTTAAAGACGCTGAGGGAAAACCAGCTGCATTCGAGAAACAACAACCACCGGCCACCAAACTTCCCCAACATAGAATCTAAGGGTCTGCCCACGCATCCACCGCAACCTTCGACCCACCTAAGCCGTCCTGCATCCTTCAGAAAAAATTCTACAGTGCGTGGGAAGCGTAGGCTTAGACAAAAAAAGCATTCGTTACAGTAAAAGTGGCAAATTATTCATAAAGGGTAAATATAAGTGTTCGTAGGGTTCTCGCATCAAATATAACAGTGTTCGTAGCGTTCTCGCATCGGATCCGTGATCTTATTGCTTTTTACCGCGACAGATGTTACCGTCACGGTTGCTATGTGTTGTCTTTTTCGGCGCTACAACACTCTTCTGGAAATAGTAGTAGTGAGTAAGAGGAGGGTGGCTGCCACGTCAACCGCTCGGAGGATGGAGGAGTGAAGGAGTACATGGCGGGAGTGCAGAATGCGTAAGAGGAGGATTGTTGCGACAAAAACCATCCGTAGGGTGCTTACCGTGGAAGGAGGAAGGGGAATGTTTGCGTGGAAGGAGAAGATTGGGGCGATCGAAAACGCAGGGACACGCAAACGCGGAGGGTGGTTACCGAATAAAGAAGAGGATGTGGCGAGAGCGATGAATGTGCGTGTGGCGGTCGGCTGCCACGGAAACCACTCGAAGAGTGGTTACCGTAGAAGCAGGCGGAAGAGTATGGCAGGAGCGGAGGAATATAGCACGGCCCGTCTGCTGCGGCTGCTGCGAAACGTGATAGGATCAGCAGCGGTAAGCAACGTGCCCAGGACAATGAATAGCAAAGGGTCCTGGTAGAAGATGCAGTGTATGTTACATACTATAAAGATTGCCCTATCAGATTATAGATGGCGTCAACCTAGAAGATGACGTCAGTCCTGTCTTTTGTGTGCCTTCTGTGTCCCCGTTTCTTGCGCCATTACCAGTTTTTCTTTCAACATGAACCAACTCGCCCAAACTAGAGTTTTACTTGACCAGATTATACATACGCATGTTGCTCTCAAATGGTTTGCTCAATTTATTGTAAAATAAAGTGCCTGAATAGATTTCGTTGAATGTCGCGTTACAAAGTGGCAAATATCCTTTGAGCGTTTCACCATTTTCATGTCGCTTCTGGTTTGTCATGATATTTTGTTGTTCTTCATGCCTTCGGTAATTTTCTGAATATATACCCTAGTGGAGGAATAAAAGCATGAGCTGGTAGTCAGCGCATTGTGTGTCTAATTGCTTCTTGAGATGTGGTTTGTGCTGTGTTTTCTTTTCCTAAGGCCGTACAAATTTGCTCAAGTTTGACATGAACACACACAATTTATTGTAAAATAGTTTGAACTATCTCAATAAATCTTGGTAACGAGACTATTCATTCAGACACTACCATAAGGTAAAATTAGTGAAAGATACGGCTCGACTTGCCTTCATATGACGCCGCTTAATCTCGATGCCGGCACTGACTGTATGCACGGTCTTGGGCAGACATCCGGCTAATGTACTTGTGAACGCCGTGATAGATTAACCAACGTGTGCAGAACTGCGATGCAGAAGGAAGTGTGGCTCTCGAGTTACTAATTGAGACCAGTGCACGTATTGGAAATGCCATTTATCATCTGCAAAAATAATGTAGACGATGCTGGGGATTCTCTGGACCAACTGCACTCCACCACCATGGTTCTTTGGTGCGAATGTCTGTGGCTTTCCATATCCGAAACGAAGGAGCAACGTTCAAAACGGTCGTTCAGTGCACTAGCTTCGAGTGTTTAAATTTTCTCTTGTGGGCTAGAATAGATGCCCTGACTCTTCTAACTACAGCCCTCCTGTAAATACTCAAGCAAGGCCTTTATCACAGGCATGTATAGTACTCGACTCGTGCAAAAGCGGACTGTCAATTCTGTCTAAAAGAGAGGAATAATGAATTTCAGGATTTTTTTTAGCCACTGCGGTAACTATCTGTGTGTTCGCATCCAATATGAAATGAACGGAAATATGCTCGTTTATGTTCATAGATAATTTGCGAAACAATTAATCTGCTTGTGATAAAGCATCGCTCGCAGCTGCGGAATTTTACACTTGAGTTTCCAAATGGCCACGAAAAGATACATCGAGGGCAGGCTGTCAGGGGAAATATGTCGGATTTCGCATTATGGTTTATGGGGGTTTAACGTCCATAAGCGACTCACGTTACGAGGCACGCCGTAGTTAAGGGCTGCGAAAATTTCGACCGCCTGGGGTTCTCTAACGTGCACTCACATCGCGCGGTACACGTGCCTCTAGAGTTTCGCCTCCATTCAAATTCGGCCGTAGCAGCCGGGATCGAACTCTGTCGGATTTTTTCACTTACCAGACAGACAGAGACAGAAAAGGAAAAACCCTGTAATGTAAAAGTAGTTCACCATATTTTGCTTTCCTTGCTGGGAAAGATACTGCCGCAGAACGGCATCTTTCACAAGCAATAGTTTAAGTCAATAAAATTGTATTATTTTGAACAATCAGTCATATATGCAGTTTAAGTGGCGTTATGGCCAACTTGGCGACTTTCTCGCAGAATGAAAAAAAAATTTTCATATGTCTTGCTACACAGGAACTTTGCAGCATCAAAGGGTGTAACAATAGGTGAAACAATTATTTGTATGACTGCCTTCTAATACAGTGCAGTTGCTTAAAGCAGGCCTTTTTATTGTTTTTTTATGACTGCCATGGTTAATCGCCCGCTGTAAGACAACTAAAGTTTTAGGCAAGAAATTATTCCTTTTGAAATATTTATGAGTTTTTCTCCGCCGTTCTAAACAGCGTCTTTCTCATCTTTTCCTTTCTGACAGCGGCCAATGGAAATAACTAGCAGAACTTGGCATCTCCCCCAACAGCGAGTGCCTTCTTCCATAGCGCATGATCCCAGGAGAACTCGCCATCATGTCGCCAGTTATCGTTCAAGACCGTTGCTGGACCATACCCTTCGTGGCTGCCTGCGCAGCATTTTTCGCCATGCTTACTTCATCAAGCTACGGTCTTCTCTATGTCCTGTTCATGGAGGAGTTCGGCGTGAGCCACGAAGAGGCAGCTTGGCCGCAGTCTGTTTATATCGTTGCTGCGCATTCCGTAGGTGAGGAGGCTTCATTTTTGTGATGAAATTTGCCTACAATAGATATCAAAAATTTGCCTACCACAAAATAATTGAGCAGTGCTGCATAGAAACGGTGCACAGATCGTGTTTAACGTAAGTCTGTTTGAAATTTTTCGAAGCAGGCTTTTTGAATTAGAAGTGCATTTTCTTCACTATTGTGTTACCACGGGTGGCGTAGCCCACAAACGATTTTAGTCGAGGGAAAAAGAAAGTTAACTAGCTGACGCCTAATAAATACCTATCAAACTAAGATTGTTATTAACTTGGCTTGATAATTTTAGTTCTCCTTTACTGAGACCCATACTAGTTGAAATTAAACGAAAATTGGTTCTCGGGGAAAGGAAATTGCGAAGTATCTGGCTCAGGTCCCGGCGGACACCTGAACCGCGCCGTAATAGAAGGGATAAGGGAGAAACTAAGAGAAGAAAGGAAGAAAGAGGTGCAGTATTGGAAGGCTCCGGAATAATTTCGACCACCTGGCGATCTTTAACGTGCACTGACAACGCACAGTACTGGGGCGCCTTTGCGTTTCGCCATACCAGTTCTAAGATTATCGAAAATGCCATTGGGGTAGAGGCTACAGAGCAATGAATACTAACAGTTTCGACTAGTGGAAGCCCAACTCGTGAAGAGAGCACCTTACGCTTCGGTGACCACACTGCTCCCGTTACATGGCAGCGGTGGTGTTACATGCTATTTTCCCTAACAAGCGCAGACGCGTCATTCATTCACTCCAGCGGTGGCCTAGTAGTTAAGAGGTGTGAGCGTAGATCACCAGTGCAGCCGGCTTCTTAGCGCAGAGAAAATGGGCACAAGCAATTCACCGGCGGCCTGGTGCTGCTCTTCTCCGGTGTGAAACACTTCGGAGATGAGTATTTGACTCCACTTTGTGTACAGCGAAACACATTGTGCCATGTTTCTCTTTCGTCAAAGCTTCCCTGTGTCATAAAAATCTTCATCGTTATCTAGTTCGGCCATGAAATGTCAGCAGGGGAAGAGGGAGTGTCAAGGCCGCCGCCGCGTAATGCACGCTGGTAGGCGTGGATGTGTGCGCTGCTCAGATGCTGTTTTTGTTCTCCAAGAGAAGATGGCCCTCATTTTTTCTTTACAGTTCCAGAGAATGGAGGTCCAGAAAATCTAAACAATGATTTAATAATGAAAATGGTGTATTACAAATCATGAAGAAGAATGAGGGGCCTCGCTGCAATGGTAACAAAGTTGTTTCTTAGATTTTAGCTAATGCATTTCGTTACAAAACATCTAAGCCGTTTTCTAGTGGTCACCACTGGTGGCCATAAGGAGTGGAAATATGTCATTTTAATCTAGAAAACAACTTAAAATATTATTCAGGGTATTTGCACAAACACCGCGATGAGACAAAAATAAATGACAGACACTCAGATGGGCTGATGCGAGAAAGCGCTTCTAGGATCATCTGTTTTCATATCATGTTTGCCCTTTTGATGCTTTCTGTTTTGCCGTCTCTGTTTCCTGAGAGCGGCGCCAGTTATTTTAGTTGTACTTTGGCTGGCTTTTATGGCTCGCTTTCCTGTATCCGCCTCACCGCCTCCGCCGACGAGCATTTTTCCTCTCATCCGAGGCCTGCGTTTGCACTTGGCTCGCTGCAAGTGCTGAAGAGTTCATTCGGCGGCGACGCAGCGACAAACGTCAGCATTTCCGCCTATTGGGAATCAGACAACTTATGAGGCAAACGCGGTTGGTTCAGCAAGAAAGGAGAAAACTACACGAGTAGAAGCGATGAGTTCTCTCTTTTAGCTGCAATTTGCCCCATAAAAACCCAAAATTGAAGCAAGCATCCGGATATCAGCCAGGGACACACGCTCAATATGTTCCTGTTATTCTATACAGCCCACCTCTCGTTAAAAGGATATTAGCTCTTGGACAGAAATATTGAACAATTTGGATAAAAGTAGGCCAGCCAAGCAGTCAGGTTAAGACCATTAATTATTTGCTTCACATAGCCTTGACTGCCATATGGGAATCATAGTGTATAATAAAATAGCTTTAGTTAATAGCGCACCGACGACAACCCATACGTACACTTCAAGTTTGCAAGTTATTGAATCGAGCGTTCTCGCAGTATTTCCAGGACATAATTTGCTTTTCATTGGTACACTACAACATTATAAAAAACACAGAGAAAGTGCTCCTGATAACTACGATTCAGGGATGCCCTACACCAAGAACTATTTCCCTCACCTACAAAGCAGTTGGCATAGCCACGTAGGGATGTTTGTGCTGAGTGGCGTTTAGGCAGCTCGTAGTTTTGTCAAGCTGTTGAAATGCAGCTTGTTCTTCTGTCCTGCATTACCAAGTAGGACCTGAGGATCAAAAAAGAGTTTTGTGTGGTATACTATATTCTTATTGGGGTAGCCACCCCCGCTTATACCGAAGTAGATTTAGTTCTTTAAATGATTTATAGATTTTTGTTTTTTTGTTCATTTTTCACCACCTAGGCCATCACTTCAATTTCGCGCTTTGTTTTGAAGATGCTGCTAACCGTCAAAAATTATCCCGCGGAAGAAAAATCTTCCCTACAGCTTTGATATGATCCATAGCGCAGCAACAAAACAGGGGACGAACACAGGCGCTAAACTTCCACTACGGCTTTATTTGGTGCACACAGAATTTATACATGAAGTTAAGAACAACACCTGTCCGATTAGACAAGATACTTTGTAAACAAAGCTTAAAAATCACATGCAACACATTTCACCGGTTGACATACTGCTCCGAGTATAAAAATGCCATATCTTTCTTTGTCAGCGACAATGACGGACTGCTGACGCAGCTTTCAGGTCCAGCTCTTTCGATTGAGGCAGCCTCGATAATTTCGCTTGTTAATCTATCCGCGTTTCTGCCATTCACATCGCATTCTTTAAAACCAGGCATGCATTTATGAGCACGACAGTGCCGTGCCAAATTGCTGGAACCGCCATCCCTAACTTCCCTATGGTGCCCGCTTAACCGCTCATTAAGGCATCTGCCTGACTGCCCAATGTACGCCTTGCCGCATGAAAGCGGGATACTGTAGACTATTTCTTCAGTACACTGCACGAAAGGGTTTCTATGCCGAATCGTGCAACTATTCTGAAGCCTGCTGTCGGGACAGGTGGCCTTGCAAATGCGGGACAATTTTTCTGGTGCAGACATATACACCTTCACTCCCACTTTTTGTGCTACCTTCTTGAGGGAGTGTGAAGGCTTGTGGATATATGGCACCACCACTATCTTGCTGCCTCCTTCGCCATCAGTTCCAGTCGTCTTGGCCTTTTCCTGCTGATGCAAGCTTGCATCAGCTGTTTTTTTCGTCTTTTTTACATTCAAGAATGACATCATCATCATGACATAAATATGAATACAAGAAAATTAAATTCATTTGTAAATTGGCGATGCGTAAATTGATGCACCCATCTACTCATTTGTCTTGCTTGGAGAGGGTGTAGTTAGAGCTGATATTTTTCGTAGACTAGAACACGATGTTGGAGCGGCCGCTGAGGCTCAGTGATTGTAGTGCTCGGCTGCTTACCTGTAAGGCGGGAGTTCAATTCCGGGCGCGGCGGCCACGTCTCAGTGAAGGAAAAATGCTAGAAGCCAGTGGACTATTGGATTTGAGTGCGCACTAAAGAACATGAAGCGTTCGAAATTATCCGAAGCCTCCCACATGGCGTCTGTCATAGATTGAGTCGCTTTGAAACGTTAATCTCCATGTACCACAGACCTAGCACTCTGATGGGTCTGCTTTTTGAAACGAACAACTGATAGAAACCGAAATCTAGAAGCGGCACAGTATGGCTACTATATTACGCGAGGCGATACAGAGCCTTCAATTATTTCCTATCGAGTATCAGTAGGAAAAACTGGCAATAAAACTTACTTATCCTGAGATCACTCCGAAATTGCAAATTTAGTCTCATTCACTACCATTATTTCCCCCTGTAATCTCCGACACAAATTGGACTTGGCACTCCAGTTCGTTGCAAATGATTTGAAGTGTTTTCTTAGTTTTTCAAGATGAACATTTGTTCCTCGTTTTATACTTCTCATACATATCTCAATAATAAAGAAGAGCTCACCAATGGACTTCACGAAAAAAAACTTGAAACTTTGGAAAACCTTCGACTTCATTTGCAGTTTTGGCTAGAACCTATGTGCATCAAAGTTATGAGTCGCAACTTGTTGCATTCAATGAAGCGTATGGTTGTAGAAGTTTTCAAGTCTCTGTGAAACGAGGTTTATATTGCAGGCATAACTTCGTGAATCATGCGGACAGCAGTAAATTACAACGGATATGCAGTACGCTATTCAGCTGGCCGGTTCATCGTCAAAGACAAAACAGAACTGCCAAGATGCGAAGAGTACAAGTTAGCTTTCTTCATCCACGCCTGACAAGCTAGGGCGCCTGTGCAAACACGTCAGACTTGAAGGAACAAAGCCGGGCCGCGGGACAAGAGCCCCGAAGCCTTTATGCACCAATCCCCAGAAATGCCTACCACATTCAGGTATTTTGTGGGGAATGTGCCATGCCCACAACAAATATGTTTTACAACGACTGTTTTACAGAAGACGAGTGATCTCTAAAACCCTGCTCCAGAAGCTATCGCTCTTAACATCGACTGTTGTGCAAGTAAAATGTGACTTTAATTTAAAAGTGTACACTTTACAATGCAAGGGCCAGGACAGAAGTGAAACCATAGAATCACAACGTGACGCTTTACTGGTAGCGGGGTACGGGTACGGAAGTTGACCGTCATGCTAGCACTTTAAGAAATAATGTTTATGAACTTTTTAGCCTGCATTAATGTGCCGGGTTTTCGACTCTTAATGCGCAATGTTGTGTCTTATGTGTAATAATTGTATTATTCGTTTCGACTGCGTCTTTTCCGTCAGCCACCTAGTTACTCCCATCGCGTTTTAGGAGCGCCCTCTTTTAGCGTGTAAGCACTAATCAGATTGGTACCAACCCCGAGCAAAGTCGTCCGTTGTCTGGTATTTTGTTTGTTTACAGTTGTTTCCGTGCTGTTTTCACTGCCCGTTTATTGTCGCCTTCTACGCGGCACTAATCCAGAGGTTCAGAGTATAGCCAAATGATGTCTTGCGTGTTCGCACCCAATCTAGCGGAAGCGGTTCGTTCCGCGGCACTGCCCACTCGTCGTAGTTTTGTACATAGCAAAAATCGCTCTTTTCGCATTCATTCGATTGTAGTAAATAGCCTCTGTAGTTCTTATTCCTCGTTTTTCAAAAGTGGTTCGTCTGCCCAGACATTTAGCTTACCGCAGGCATTTCACTTTAGTAGAATTTTTTAAAACTTCCACACTTTGTACGCAATATGTGTGTGCTTTTTTTCCGTAACCTCGGTATTTTCTTCAAAAACCTGGGTATTTCCTTCAGCCTACCACACAAAGTATTGTGCGTCGTGCGAAAGATATCTTTAAGCAATGATAAAACTATCCCGTCTTCACATAATATGTGTTTCTCTAGGGTGCAATTAAGCATCAATTCCAATTCTCTGCTTCGCGCAGGTCTGCTCGTGACAGTTCTCCAGCAAAAGATGGCCATTTATCACATGGGCCTTCTAGGCGCTCTCCTCGCTTGTGTCAGCCTGGTCGCATCGTCGTTTGCTCCAAATATGGCGTGGATGAGCGTACTTCTCGGCGGCGCATACGGTAAGTATAGATATGCAATCCTTATCGCAGGTCTTCATTGTATTCAAGCACTTATTTTTTATTACCATGCCTGACAAGCCTAAAATATCTATGTACCATGATGCCAAGGATCCTGCGATAGAGGAAATTACAGGGTAGGGTATGTCTCATCTGAAGATCACCTAAAATCTGTGCACATTTTTCAGCGGTTAAGTGATCCTTACTCTTGAAATGAGCACTTATCCTTGAAAATTTATTGAATACAATTCGCTGATACTTCCTTTCGTAATGTAAAATACCCCGAAAACATGGGATGTCTTTCAGAGTAACAGAATGCTTTCGCTTGGCTCCATGAAAGAAGACCCTAGTTTTTGAAGAAAACCTTATATTTCTAGGTCGCTGGCTGTTTCTGCCTCCAGACACTGCAGGGCGATAAACCTGCTTCAGTGTTGCATATGAGCATCATCAGATCCTTCCATGCAACGTACCCACTGTGCGGTATACGTGTGAATTGCTACAGAATGCTCTATTTTACTTTGTCGACAAATGTATTCTATTCCATTTCCCTCTTTCTTTAGGTGCAGGAGGAGGAATCGTCATCATGGCTCTTTCTCTTTACACCCTGACGTACTTTGAGAAGTACCGCGCAACAGCGACCGCTTTCAAGTACACTGGATGGGCTGCATCGGGGATCGTAGGACCAAGTTTATTAGCATATATGTCGGAAAATTATGGCTGCCTTTCTAACCTCCTTCTTGTCGGCGCTATTTCAGCGCATGCACTGCCTCTCATGATGTTACTCAAAAATCCGCGTCCAGTGAAGCTTCGTTTTACCAGGAGGAAAAATTTCTCGAATGCCGTGCCAGACCTCTCAACACCTTCAAATAATCGTAATTGCTCTAATGAAGATTTGCCTTCCCGCAGCCTCTTGCTTAAAGGTCGAGAAGGCCAAAAATATAGTGAAGAATGGAAGGCAGTGCCATCTCAGCTTAGAAAAGGTGAACCTAACTCAGAAACTGCTGAGGTAGAGGATTTGTACAGCCAGCATAGTGAAAGGGCGCAAGGTGATGGCCAAGGCGCACCGAAAGGGCATGAACAAAATAAAATTTCTTCTTTTACTAAATCACAGGAATCGGGCAGTGGCAGTGGGCGGTCTAAGCACCTGATGGTAAGCACACCTAACTTCTGGAAGCATTTTGCCGCACTCTTTCGCTCCACGAACCTCTATATGTTAGTTGGGTCCTTCGTGGCTATGGAATATTCCAGCTCTATGCTGGAGACCACCGTCGTGGCCTACGGGATAGACAAAAATGCGGGAACTCTAAACCAGTGCAATCTGCTTCAGACTTTCATCGCAGTGGGTCAGCTGGCAGGCCGCCTTGTAGTCCCACTTCTCTCCGACAAAATTCCGTTCAGCAGATGCCCCTTTACAGCTGGAAGCCTGGCTCTTTCAGCCGCTAGCCTCGTGCTAATGTCCTTTACCAACGACTACATAGTTCTTGCGGCGCTCGCAACATTCCTGGGAGCGTGCCAAGGATTCTTGCTCTGCATCAAGGCCGTCCTATACGCCGACTACCTTGGCGTGGAAAGCCTGGGCCTCGCTTGTGGCTTGCAGGGCTTGGGCATGGTGCCGGTTCTTTTGAGCGCCCCCGCCGCGATAGGTGAGTTTACTCTGTGAACTGCGCAAGTAGCGATAATTGTGCGCTACTTTGAGCAAAATTTGCTCATTAGAACTCTATTACTATTACTTTGAAGATCCTATTGAGAGAGCATTCGTCCCCGGGCAAAACTGCTTGTCTGAAGGGAATGCTTGGTGTCTTTCAAAAATGCGGAGAATACTAGTGCATTCATGCTCTTGAACGACTTCATTTATAGAAAGAGGCATCGCAGTACCGGAGTCGAAGATTGGCGGCTTTCAGGACATTTGTAAGATGCAGTGTCTTTGGAATAAAAGTGTAGGCTGTCCTTACCGCTTCTTTCACTATCGGGACACTTAATATCGTCCAGAGGAGGATAGCAATGCTGCCTCTTGAAATTAAGCCGAATATGCTCGCAGCTGACGAAGTCTGGCGGCCGCATGATCGCCACTACACTGGTATCCCACTTTTTACACATTTCTGGCAGCCTGGTTTCGTACCACATCCTATGCTGCTCGTGTTACGATACAAAAACGAAACCACCGCGCTCTTTCCTTGAGTGCATTATCACAATCGAAACCAATGCAAGGACTAGTATAAATGCACTGTTACCGGTTCAATTTTTGTTGTACCTTCGAAAAGGTCAATTCACATTCATTGCGTACACGAAAGCAAAACATTCTTGCAGGTTACTGAGTGTAGCTTGCCGTATTTGTCATTTTAGGCGTGCTGCCTGACTGGTTTCGGATAACATACAGTGCTTAACCTGAACACTAACCGTCCCCAAAATCATAAGCTATCATAATGTGTTTTGGAGAAGTTTTCATAGCGGCACTATATTTAGGGTTTCTTATCAACTCAGGAACTCATTGGTGCAACTCCAGATGTCGAAAAGCTTCACATACGTGTAAGATGGCACAACATAAATGCTTTCGAGGAGCAGTGCATGGCCAGTATTCGAACTGGCTTTAAAGAACAGTGATGTCTGCCTGTACACAATTATTAAAAGAAAGGTATTTCGAAAAAAGCTCTGTATTATTAGCTGGCGTACCCAATTCCTGAATTCTCAAGGTGTTGCTTCTAGAAATTAGGGCTGCATTTAGCACATGGGTAATTACTGCAAACATTTTACCTAATCACGCCAAAACATAATGCGCAAATTGCCCCGAGGAAGAACATGTATGTGATAAAGAAGCACAAATGTAAAATTGGGCGCCAAAGAAGCTCACGTTGAGGCGGTACCTGAACATGGTTTTTTACTAGCTATGGCAGTATACATGTTTCTACTGTGAAGACATGCACAAAAGTGAAATCGCAATACCGACGTCTCCAAAGGAGCAGAGGGCTGAAAGTGCAGATGAAACTCCAATATGCTCACTTTCTCAGCCAGCAAAAGAGAATGAACAGCGTTAATAAAAACGTATGCTCGCAGTTTAGCCTGCATATGCAAGTTAGAAGACTGGGAAACTGCTTACACGAGAAGAGGTGACTGTGTAGCTGTCACACGCAACTACCTTCCAGCATCTCTTTCGTGACATTGTATTGGTCTCTGCTCCAAAAATTTAAAGCCTCAAAGCTTGAAAGAAACGCGGCCTCAAACTCTGCGACTGCGAGGAATGTTCCGTTAGAAGGTCCAGAGAGGAACGTTAACAATCGGAGTGATGAATGCAAAACTTTTAAAGTAATTATCCTGGACTCCCACATCCGCAATCTCGAAGACAGTGATGTATGGGACCCATACCTAATCCACAGGTTGTAAGCGTCCTCGTCGAAAATCTATTGAAAGTACTAGACATAACTCCCGGGCCTTCCTAAAAACTAAAACAATTATTTAGCGAGGCGAACGCCCCAGCGCGCTATAGATTCCTTTCCTTTTGTTATATAGAGAAACGTGAAGCACACTCGAGACTTTTTTTCAGTTGTCGTAACCTGTATATATTTATTCCAATTCCGCAACCGTAAATTTGTTTTTGTCTTTCTTACGATTAGTTTTGTTCGTGTAATACTTCTTTCACATTTTCTTCTCTTTTACTATTCTTGTGTTCTCTAATTTTGCTACTTCTCGACATTGTTTCCTCGAAAGTGGAGCTGGACAGGTATGGACGCAAGGGTTCATAAAGCGCCCATTGTAAATTGCCATTCGGAAGGATGACCAAAAAGTGCAAAGAAAAGCTCTTGATGTTGTATGCTACAACTTGCAGCTCTTTCCTTCAACGCCACCACCCACGTATGTCCAAATATGGCCAGCGTCTATTTAAATCAAAATAAAACACACAATCATGTTTCTTTTTCGGTCAATCAGTGAAGTGCATGGACGGTAAGTAACCAATAAAGTCGGAAACATGAGTGAATTTTTCTTCAGTAAAAACACTGCAGTGTCAAACCCCTGTCGGGGCGGCCGCAACCCTTCGCTCTCCCCTTTTCTACAGAGCGCGTAACGGAGGCAATTAGCGAGGCCCGCGTGACACCAAAACTAGTTCTCTGAAGCCATCACTCTACTGCGGATTTGTTATACATAGCTTTTTTTGGCAGCAGTTGCCAGCAGCTACCAGCATGGTTATTTTTATTTTTTTTTCTAGTCTCGATTGCCTTTAGCCAATTCCTTACTCGATTTATTTAGAAATGCATGCTAACGCATGGCAGGCATGATAATTAAGAAAATAGCCTGTTTTCTGTCAGAACGTCACCCTCGATGTCGGCTGTGGCCCGGACACTCCTCCACTTTTCGGGTGTCCAGTTTGAGGAATGATGTAGCACCGTATTTTTAGCTGAAGAATAGAGCCGTGTTAAACTCGCTGATAACTCTGATAAATACTGGCACCCAGTCGAAACATCAATAAACCTAGGTAAATGATCTCGTACTTATCAGCGTGCCTTTGTCTTCTTTTTAAGATATATATTTATACGAGCTGCTTTAGGAGAGCCCACGACTGATATTTTAAAAATGGCTTTTCTCAAATATAAAGATGACTTCATGCGGCATGCTAATACCTCTGCTGGTGAGTACCAGAAATAATATAAATGATGCGAACTATAGTCGGACACAACTCTATTCTGCTGTGAAGCTCCGCCTGGATTCAGAATTCAGAACAGAATTCCTCTGCGACAAAATGCAACATTAGCTTCTTGTTACTTAAACAAGAAGCTAATCAAGATACCAAATTTTGAGCTCAAGAAATTTTCTTCCTCCAGCTTGTTTGATAGAGTGAAACATTAAGAACTTGATTTTGCTCACTGTTGTAATTGTTGCAATAGAAAACGTCCCAGATCTGGCAATAGTTACCAACTGCTCTTTCCTTAAAGGGCCACAGAAGTTGAGCTTGGCTTTAAAATGCTTGCACTATGTAGAGTGCAGGCCACCGAGCGTCCATGCCGCGTACGAGACCTCGAAAGCGAACTAGAAATTTACAATACATTTTGAACATTTCCCCCTTTTGCATCTCGCGGCGACGCGCGGTGGCGGTCTTTCGCGCGAAAGCCTGGCAGACGACGTCACATCTTGCAATTGACGTCAGCAGCCGGGGGTTATCATTGGTTCACAGCGCCAAATTCTTTCAGACGTCACGCGCGGCCGCTCCGCGCGCGCCGAAGCCAGCGGAGGTACGGGACGGGCCCAGTGAGAGGGACCGGCGGAGGAGCGCCGCCGCTTTGGCGTGCGAGAGGAGAGTGAAAGGCGCGAAGATGCGGAAGCTCAAATTTTTTCTGCATATAACTCAGCTTCCACAAAACGCAATAAAATAATTCTTGCTGGGGGGTAATTATGTACCGTCACCTTTTAACATCCCAGGCATATCAGACTTTTATTGAGACCCCCTTTCTGAGTCCCTTTAAGTTGTATCCTACTTTGGTAAGCTGAGTAACAAAATTTTAATTCTAAAATTCACAGCTATTACAGTTAGGCGCCTGTTTGCAATTAGAGATTTGAAGCGGAGCGTTAGTAAGGAAGCGGCAGGAAGGAAGCGCCTCGTCCCGTCGTACGCCTTGTTCTTGTGCCTCGTCCTTAGCGCACTGTCAGCATGCATGGCCCTTCAAAGGAGCCCCTCCAGCCAATGGCGTCGACCGGTTCTCCCCGTCTCCTAATTAGACAGATACCTTTGGACCTGCTGGGGTGAAACAGCAAGGGTATGAAGATCAATGGGGAAAACCACGGCTTAATGGCATTAACCGTGGCGTCCTGAAAATCGGTCGACACCTCTTGCTGGAGGGTCTCACTTGGGGGCATCTGCCGTTTCGTTCTTTGGTTGTATGCGACCATAGAGAAAAAGTGTCGGTTTAGGTTGAGGAGGTATAATGTCCCGAAGCGACTCAGGCTAGGAGAGACGGCATAGTGAAGGGCTCCGGAAATTTCGACCACCTGGGGTTCTTTAACGTGCACTGACATCGCACAGTACACGGGCCTCTAGAAATCCGCCTCCATTAAAATTCGACCGCCGCGGCCGGGATCGAATCCGCGTCTTTCAGGTAAGCAGCCGATCGCCATAAGCACTGGGCCAGTGCGGCTGCCGAGATTAAAGATGTGCTACAGAAACGAAACATATGCGTGCGCGGCCAGCGATGAGTCAGAGTGTTGAAGTATGTCCAGTGCACGCGGGGCACAGACCAGAATTCACACAAACGCACCTGTCATTTGAGTAGAGTTTCCTATGCACCTAATTGGCCACTTTCGTAATTTCAGGTATGCTGTTTTTTATTGAAAGCAGGACACGTGTCCTAGAGATATTGCGAATTCGTTTCCAAGAATGTGGGTGTGGATGGCCAGTCTAGGCTTCCGCGAAGGAAATGTCAGCGCTGTAAATTTCAAAATTCTCAGAAAATGGGAAAGAGATACTAGTTCACGAGAATGGAGTAATGTAGAGCACTATCAATAGAGCCACCTAAAATTTACCAAAGAATGGTATTTGTGAGGTTCTTAACTACATGCATGCGCATATTTGGCCGAAGGGGTGAGGAGGTACGGGGGAAAGAAGAGGCAGTATGACTAGGCTGCGCCTTGTACTCCTATTTGCTGAGCTTATAGTGCGCAAAATAAGCATCGATGCGCAGCGCCTATCCACATCCAGTCTCTCCCCGAAGTTGAAGTAAAAACGAGAAGTATAACAATTGTCACAGATGTACCAAACAGAGGAACCACATTGTAAAGAAAAAGTAATAAATAAAAAAATAAATAAAAAATAAGTAATAATTTTACGTCACTTAAAGCGTGTTTCGAGCACGTTTCAAAGACGTGAAAAAATATGTATGCGGTTTTAGCATCTTGTAAATGTATTAAAGGTGTACTTCCGTAAATATGAAATTAATTCGTCTCAAGTATATTTCAATTTTAACAAACGGGGAGTCCTATTAAATATACTTGAAGCACACTTTTAGCTGCCGTAGAACAATCTAGTGCTTGAAATCGCGTTTCGAGAAATTGCCTTTGCATGCTGGAAAAGTATTGTAAGGATACGTTCACAAATACGCATTAATTTGTCCTAAGTACACTTCAATTCTAACGAATGAGGTGTCTGTGTAAATGTATTTGCAGGACACTTCAAGCTGCCGTTGAAAAGTTAGTGCTCGAAATCGCGTTTCGGGAAGTCGCATGTTGGCAATGCATTTAAAGTGTACTTTCATAACTACGAAATTAATAATGCGTAGTATACTTCAACTCTAACCAATGGGTAGTCCGCGTCAGCATATTTTCAGCACACTTCAAGCTGCCGTGGAACAACTTAGTGCTCGTAAACCTAGTGCTAGGAAAAACGCTAAGGCGCCCGTGTGCTGTGCGATGTCAGTGCACGTTAAAGATCCCCAGGTGGTCGAAATTATTCCGGAGCCCTCCACTACGGCACCTCTTCTTCATTTCTTCTTTCACTCCCTCCTTTATCTCTTCCCTTACGGCGCGGTTCAGGTGTCCGATGGTATATGAGACAGATACTGCGCCATTTCCATTCCCCAAAAACCAATTATTATTATTATTATTATTATTATGAACAGTGAAAACTCTCCGTTTTCATCCATTCATTTATGTTAACTCCTAGCGGAAAGGCAATCACCACTTATTTAAATTAAGTGTGGACAGCGTGATAGTATTATACCGGCAATGGTGCCATGCGCACTTCCGGCCTCGAACATGCCAGCGAAATGGACCCCTACTGGCAGGGCCGACCGGCTCCCATAGACGCCCATGTATTTGTTGGCTCACAGTTCGACTTTTGACCGATGCCTGACGCAAGTTACGACTAACAGTTAGGTTCTAGATAGACCGCAGTTTCAAACGGGACCACTCCGACGCTTTTGCGGAAATTTTGCGGCCCACAGTCTTTGCGCAAAAAACGTCTCACCGGGCAAGATAATGTGTCCCCTCACGAATGGTATATATATAAGCCAAGCCAAGTATTGCGCTTGTCGGAGGAGTTCGTGTTTGCTGACGTCCTTTTCTGTCGGCATTTACTGCGCGCGACACCTTTCCCTTTCAGGTCCCGTCACGTGACCTTGCATTGGCATAGACTTCTTGATGACAACCCGTTTTCTCTAGCATTGTCCCCCGATGCTCACAACCAGTTCAGTCATTACTTCTGCTGTTGAAATTTACTGCGCGCAGTAATATCCGGTGAATCCCCCTAGCACACTTTTTGTAAGCCGAGCCGAATAGAACATGTTTTTTATTTATTAATTGTATATTTTTTGTGTACATTTAATGTAGTGTAATGTATTTAATGTGTATTTTAGTATACTGATGATATATTCATTGTAGATACACAGCATATTTTAATGAATTGATTGTATTTTTAGTGTATTTTAATGTATAATAAATATACTAAGCGAACAGAAAATGCATTTTTGGTGCTTTTGTAAGAATGCTCAAAATAGTGCTCCAAGCCTACTTAGAAAGCATTCTTAGGGCAGTTTAAGCATAGGGCCAAGAGATGCAGAATTAATACGAAGTTATTATAATGTATTTGAAATGCATTTTCGACACAGCCTGTAAGGAATACATTGAAATTCCAAGAATATATGCCACATGTGAGCTCTCAGACTTATTGTTCCCGTTGATATTGATGGAAATATCGGAGGTTATGTGTACGACCATGGTTAATGCGGACATTTCGGTGCGGACATGAAAACGATAGTGTCTGAAAGTTGCTAATTTTTGAACAAATTAAAATGTCACGATGATTTACGTTTCGCTGGTACACAAGCCGCAATGGATGCGTAAAGTCAGGTTGGCTGCGTTCACTTTCGGGATAACGTTTTAGGGTTTTGCAGAATGTGGAGACATTAGGAGCATATAGGATCAGGTTGTTAAAACTTGGCTCTTGCGGCTAGATATTTCGGTAGCATTCCTGCTCATGAGAATGCCTTCGTGGTTGAGTCTGCCCGCTCTGTCTATGGCATCGTATACAATTTGTGCGGGGTGTTTCTGTCGCATTAGCGCTGATTTCAGTACAGCTAAGTTGAAGCTGAAGTGATCCGTTCGTTTAGTTGTAACTCATGTGTGCTGTACGTGCCGCTTTCCGACAGTTATAAATGCATGTCCGGAACGATCAATATACGGGGTAGATGCGTGGAGCATGACCCCATGTGTAGCCGAAAATCTCTGAAGCCATATATGACATGCATGTAAAGAAAATAAAACGTGTGTAAACTTACAATTCCGCTATCCAACATCAAACGAATTGAAGCTCTTATACCTAGCAACAGCACTGCACAATTGCTGCAAAGCCGGTAAGTTCTTGTCCCCCAAAAAACAGCGGCCTGGCTAAGAAATGATCGAGAAAGTTGAACATCACAAAAGAGAACTGGCCTAATCATGAAATGTAAACCTCGCCGACTGCGCTCTCTTACACTTAACTTCACTATAGCCTCTCCAATGAGACCTTATAGTTGTACGTGGCTCTCGCAAGAATTGCCGAATGCCAGAACGAGAACCCAAAGAAAAAGTTGCTGAACCCTGTCCAAGGGAGAAAGCATGTAATGGACTAAAATGCGGGATTGCTACTGCGGCGTTGCTAAAAATATTTTACGCTGTCCACATCCACTGCACGGAAATGTCCGTTTTTATGAAAATGGCCAATTGGCAATTTCACAAACCTTAACAGTGAGTCTATATTTGCATTGCGTTTGTCGCTTTTTTTACCTCTGATCTCGATCTCAGCAGATAACAAACCTTCGGACAGTTCAACTTACATTAGCCTGTGTCTATTCACATTAAACGAAATCAGCTTATCTGCGATAACGTTTTTCCGTGCGTCTGTTGATTTTTTTACAGGTTTCTTCCGGGACCAGAGGGGTTCTTACGACCAGTTCTACTGGATGCTGGGAATCCTCAACCTTTTGGCATCGTCAGTTGTATGCTGTATAGTGGTCACCGACAAGCGACGGAGAAAACTATGGGCCTTAAATTAGGAAAAGAATAAATTGTGCAGACTCTTCTGTGTAATAGCTGTTCATGGCAAAAATTTTTAATGGACATTAAGTCACTCGTGAGTGAGCATTGTGCATTGGATTCTGGTTCCTTCCTAAAAAGTATATTGCTTCTGGGAACACCTGCTTACCACCGCATGACAGTGCAGATTCCGTCAGAAAAATGTATATTGCTTTTGTGAACACGTGCTTACCGCCGCTCAACCGTGCAACTCAGAATGCGTGCTGCCGTCATGGTGTCCACATAACGAAAGTGCCTGTTGCCACCTCCAGATAACCGAAGGGTGTCCATGTTTCAAGTGCTGGAAAATTCTCGGCAGGTACTGGCCTGTACCCGTACCAACACCGACAACAATTACGTCTCAAGAAATTGGATCAGCTTTTTCGCTTCCATAAGTTTATTTTACCAGAACAAAGTTCACCTTGAAAGAATTATTGTGTTTAGCCCGCCCAAAGTCTTCGTGCACATTCGATTCAGCTCGTACATTCGCTCAGCCCACACAGCAAGCCCACGTTAGTAAGGAAGACTTTTTCTTGACGCTGCGCTGGCTCTGCGATGACCGGAAAAGAACCGATGGCAACTTTCTTTTTGAAATTTCTAACTACATTTGAAATACACTTCTGAACTTTAGGGCGCAGAACAGGCTTGTTTATGCACAAAAACGGAGCATTGCATTGCAATAGTAAATAACCGGTGTAGTTTTGTCAGATCACGTCAGAAAGCGGAAGAGAAAAGAGTTGTTTACTGCGGTGTTCGATAAGAATGGACAAGCAAGCTTCGTTATTCGATAACGCCGTTTCCGTTTCCGCCTTTACAAGTTCTTATAGTCTGCCGCATAACAAAAAAGCGTGCCAGTTATTTTCCGATGGTGATGGAGAAGAAGACTTTCTGGCGTTCCCTAAAGCACTGTGAGTCGGCACTGTTCACTCGGAGGAAACGCCTCTACCAAGTCATTGACGCAAGCAGTTAGGGTGTCATGCTGTTCTCGGCCGCAGGCGAATATCAAGTTCAAAAATGATGAATTCCTTCAAGTCATGAGCTTGCCGGGTAAAATAAGACGGAGCCGAAGGGAAGGCTTCTGGCCGCTCTTGTTAACCCACGAATTCCCAACCCTTGAAAAGCATCACGTAAAGTTCTGAATTTCTAGACCTTCATTGTCAATGGCTTCTGGATATAAAAATGTACAGAACGTAGAGGTTCATTCAGAAAAATTAAATAAATGGCAGCTGATTGGACCTAATTTCTGCACTATCCGGGGGTCTAAGATCCATAAAATCATTTGCTACCACCCAGGCACATGCAGGAATAAAGTGCAAAATTCGAAACAGCATATCATGCGCGAATGCAGCATTACGACAACATAAATTTTAGGTTGTTGCGCGTTAGCGCTATGTTTTGCACGAATTTATCTTTTCGTGGGCCTCCTGCGTCTTTGGCTTGGCGTTGATAAATATGTTGGAGAAAAGCGCGATTTGAAGTGCGCTAGCAGTTAAAGCAGATATGTTGGCTAGAATTGAAAATATTTAGGATTTCTTCTCTATATCATACATGCAAGTATGGGCGTTAATGTGCTAATGATATTAATTTGGTATTTTACTTCCTCTGTTATTCCAATCTTATATTTTAAAGAAGCTTTCTTCAGAATTTTCAGTTCTTCCAGCAGAAGGGAGTTCATCAACCTGGCTTGTTGGTGCATGGGTGATATGGGGACTATAGCGCAGCAGAAGACGAAACACGAAGATGAACGCCAAGATGGCTAACTTCCAGCAAATTTTATTCTTTTGAAGCAGCACATTCACATCCTTGAATACGATATGTCATGAGCTATCCGAAGAGGATCAGTATTTTGGCGATCTGAGCTTCTACCACGCAAGAATACGGAGAGTCTGTGAGCAATATGTGTCATGTTATGTATAACTTCCTGGTTTCAATTATTTCTCCTGCTATCAAATCTTCGCTTCTTCCTATCAGAGCGCATTTTCAACGAACGGATTGCAATTCTCTGACTCTCATGAAAGATCATGAAATGTGATCGACTAATGACCATCCGTACCCGTTTCCAAAGTAATGTTCCAATAATCACTCGTTCAAAAATCCTCAATCGGACCTGTTTACTGGTTCTTCCAAGAAAAGGGTGTATGGTAAACGACACCATCATCGCGAATGGCATGAGAATCCTGATGTTTAACTGTGCAAAAGCGCTTCGTTGCTACGGGGTTTCTGGTTTTCTAGTTTGCTTGCTCAACGTGAGAAGTTTTTTTCTCGGCAGAGAACACCACGCTTGCATTTGTCTGTTACCCAATTATTTTCAAATTGTGGGTAATTTTGTGCAGGTATGGTGGTACAAAAAGTGCTTTCTTTCACGGAACAAAGTGTGCGGATTATACTGTTTTTTTTTCAGCTTCTTGAGAAGCTTTTTGCCTAAAGGCACCCGAACATTAGTGGGGGCCCTCAGCATTTTTCAGCCTCTTCGACTGCCGTTGAAATAAACTTCCGCTAATACTGTGCATGAATGTTCTTCAGATATAATTTTCAGATCGCATTTTAATAATAATAATAATATTAATAATAATAATAATAATAATAATAATAATAATAATAATAATAATAATAATAATAATAATGATAATAATAATAATAATAATAATTGTTTTTTTTGGGAAAGGAAATGGCGCAGTATATGTCTCGTATATCGTTGGACACCTCAACCGCGCCGTAAGGGAAGGGATAAAGGAGGGAGTGAAATAAGAAAGGAAGAAAGTGGTGCCGTAGTGGAGGGCTCCGGAATAATTGCGGCCACGTGGGGATGTTTAACGTCTACTGACATCACACAGCACACGGGCGCCTAAGCGTTTTTCCTCCATAAAAACGCAGCCGCCGCGGTCGGGTTCGAACCCGGGAACTCCGGATCAGTAGTCGAGCGCCCTAACCACTGACCGCCGCGGCGGGTTGCGATCGTATTTTACGAATTGCTTTCTCTACTAGTTTCTAGTATGCGTAGTGCAGCCCACAATTATTTATTCGCGGTTGTCGACTCAGCAGTTGCCGTTAGTGTGAAAGGTGAAATCGAGGTATAATAAGCCGGTGAAGTGATATAGGGGCAGTTCACATGTAAACACAGGCGTAATAAAACAATATTTCTTGTCGGTTAAATTGCTTACGGCCTTTGACTCTATAAAGAGCACGAGTCGTTGCTAAAAAGGAATAAGAATCATCCGCAAATAAACAACTTTTGACTGCGTCCGAAAACTCTCGGTGAGTGGCAACAGCCTTGTCAAGCTTATAGCTAGAAGCATTTTGCTTAGAATTGGAAGCAATCACGACACGATGCTGATCCCTTTTTTTCTTAATGCAGGGTTTTCCATTCCAGCGTAGCTATGTTGATTGCGAATAAGAAGAAGCTCTAGGAATCTCCTCGTTGATGCACTCGCCGAGTTTTGGAAAGCAACACACTCGATCTCATGTTCGCGCTGCACAGTATTTTGTCATTCGACAGAAAATTACGGCGCGGGTAGGCGCGGGTAGGCGCGGTTCGCGCCGCGCCGACTTCATCAATGTGCGCCATATTTTACGACATAGACCTTTCACGTATAATCCGAGGTTGAAGACAAACTTGTTCTCATCCTGGGATTACAGAACAGCATTCACAGAAACATCGTAGTTGAAAGATTTCCATCTTGGTCTGGAGGAGGATACTCGGAAAAGGCGAATTTTCCTTTGTTTCTCTGCAATCCCGCTAGCTTTGTTTTGGAGCGCTACGGCCGCACTTAATTGCGGTCAAATGAGCCATTACTCTTTCATTTATAATCGAGTTAAAGCGGCAAGAAATGTGCGCGAATGATTTTAAACCACTCATTCTGATGTAGAATTTTCGGCGGCCTTCGGAATTCACTCAGAAGGTATGTTCCTGTAAACAAGTGATAAAAATAGGATGCAGCATACACGATGGGGATATAATTTCCACTCACTGTAACCAGGCCAGATTAGCGTCCCACTCGACAGCCTTGGCTGAATTTGTACACGCAGACTTGACATACTCTAAAAAAGTATACTTTTTATGCGATCGCTCGCGCTGGTCGCCGTTGTTTCATGAGCATTACGCTCGTGAATATCAATACGTAAACGAAGCGCCGGGCCTACTTCTCTCTTTGCTGCAATGTATTCCAATCGACGGTGAGATTACCTGATATGCACGAATTTTTTCCTATTCCTCTCCGGTTACCATACAGAAGCGCTTTCGCATGTGCATACACGTTCAATGAATGCCTTATTTTCAGTTCTTTCAATGTAAAGGGACAAAACTCTTAGCTAAAAAGGATGCCAATACTCTAAACCACTAAACTCCTATAAGCAATGAAAATTTCTATTGCGAGCCTCGAATTGAAGAAAGTTAGCTATTCGCGGATGATTTGCACAACAGGTACAAAGTCTTAGCTATGACTTTAGAGGAAGCCGGTACGCTATTGACCGATTTAAAGAGCGATTATTGATCGCAAGAAAACGTCCAATGAAAAAATATCCATTGGGCGCCCTACACGCGAAATATCATCTTTTGTTTACGCCGGTATTTACACTGGGATGTTTACAGCTTGAGTGCAGCCAAATGCTAAAAAGGTTTTACAAAGTTATATACCACAAAGCAAGTCCTAACGCCAACGCTTTTTATCACTGCTATTGTGCGTTAAAATACAGCAGCCTGCCTTCGGGACGAATGGGTAGCGCTCTGTTCATTTCGCCGAGATTTTTTATTTTTTTTCTATCTCTGAACACACATAGGTGCAGTGCACGTGTAAGCAAACAACTGTAAGCGCATAGCGAGCGTTTTGTGAACTTTAAAAAACTAAACCAGATATTTTCGCAAATGTTTTTGCGCTGCCTGTTATTCTAATCCGGAGTGTGTAGGTAGCAGTGGTGCTCGAGCTCGCCCTTGTGGGCTTGTGAAACCATTCGCAGTTGTCGACTGACGCATAGAAATGCGCCTGTAATGAGGCACGAGCCTACAGCTGCTGCGCAGTTGCTGCCATCTTGCTCTGTAAAAGTATAGTGCCTACACTAGCAAGCCTATCATATTATGAGATATTTTGCCACCCCATTAAGGGAAGCGCAGGCCAGTTTCTCGTTTTTGTGGATACTGGAATAGCCTTCAAGCGCAAAGACTGCGGAGCGCAGCATTCTCAACGAAGCCTGCACAGTGGGTGGTGGTTAGTTTTTGTTTTCATGCCGTGTCGACAATACATAGCACTGCGCGATTAGGAAAAAAGCAGAGTCGCCCGTGGTGTCTTTCTTGTTCCTGTGGCACAGACTTGCCCTAATCGCGCAGTCATTTTTTTGTCCAAGTGAACGAACTATCACGCATGAACGTTGAGTTAATGTCCTGTCAGCCAGGGGCAAGTCCATCACGCAAGTCAGGTATCGTGCCTTGAATTGCCGATATGTGATCAAACTTAAAACTTTAATTTTTATTGGTTACTTTTTACCTTAGCTCCGTCCTTTCTTTTCTTCCCATATCTACTCCTGCTAGACTCGTGGGTTAGTGTGTGCGAAGTGGGGGACTTTTTTACTGCTTTTTTTGCATCGCTGCTGAAGAGTAATGCTCTTAAGCTAGCCTTTGCCTAAATGCCGTCTTGCGAGGGCGTATGTTTTCACTGGTCACTACCCGGCCGTCGGATTTTGTCGCTTAGTGCAAATTAATAGGGTTGCAATAAGCCTTGAATAAGTGACACTACTGTTTTTTTTAAGCCTGAGGACCTGAGAGTCAGGGATATTACTGATGCGGAACTTCATTTGAAGCAAGCGAAATCTTGCGCCAGATGACCATCGGTCAGTCTGAAAAACAAAGTTTGAATTCAGCCTTTTCAAATATGAAGGGTATGTGCACGAAAGGGAAGCCGTTTCGAGTGTGCGTGTATTGACTGAGTTTTGAATGCATATCCCTTGCTAGAACAGCGGTCGTGTGTCGTCCAGATTTTTTGGTTTCTCCAGCTGGTGTCATTCGGTGTGTTATTTCATCTTGGACCAAAAAGTAAGCAAAACATGTGTGTTTTTGTGTGTGTGTTATCACCGACGAGGGCATTTTTACTGAAACAGGCCTGCATAAGCCTTTTGTTGGCTTGTGTGATCGTACCTCCTTGCTCCTGATACGCATCGTGATTAAAATGCTTTGCTTAAATAGTGATCCCTAAGCAAGAGGACAAGAAAAAGGACTTTCAATAAATAGAGGTGAAGAACAAAATAGGAGAGCATGTGCCGTCGAGTTGTATATTTGCTTTCTTCGCTTTTGCTATTACTTTAGATGTATTATACATTGCAAATTGGAGTCGGCACGAGGTGAGAGAAACAAGCAACAGAAATATTTTTGTTCAGTTAGCTGACACTCGGAGGCCCTAAAATAGCTGGCTCTCGATCTCGAGAGCAGAAGTGAGCGCGAAATGCACTGCACAGAAGGCGTATTGCATTCAAGGACATCTTTTAGATTGTGTTAACAACAATCGAGTCTTAAGAGTGCGCCATCAGGCGATGTTTTAAGCTTGACAACGCGCTGGGTTCCCTGGGGCGCTTTTGGCGTGTGGCGACCCGCTCGATCTGAGCCATCTACTTTCCTATAGGAACAGGTGGCGCCCACACATGCCACACAGTCTACTGGACCATCTGCCTCGCACAGCTCTTCCACGGTGCCACTTTCCCCTTTCCTTCTTCCATTCCCTGCTCCCTCCCTCCCTTCTCAGTGTAGTGGCGCTGCCCAGTGAGAAGTCTGAAGTGTACGTATTATCCTTTTCATTTTTCATAATCAATTTTTTCTGGTTCAAAGCGCTGTGTAGAAAAATTTGGATGACTGTGTAACCAGTAAACAGCACGAGAGACTAGCATTTAATTACGCAGCGCGAATGCCTGTGGTGATGGCGGAGTGGTCTAACCGATCCGACAGCCAAGATGCTTTGCTTTTGCAGGCGGTGGTTTTAGTCCCGGTTGGGGCTGATGATTACTTTTTGTTGGATGTCGTTCGCCAGAAAATTGTCGGATGCTTTCGGACAAGTTTCGCTTTATATTCGGATTTCGATTTGTTCACCAGCTCAGGTTGATATTCGGGCCGAGGGTCGCATCAACTTCCGGACGTTTTTCGCTTCAATTTCTCGAGAATGCGGGTTAAATGCATTTCAGGTTAATACTTAGGCGGCGGAAATGCGGCGAACGTTACAGCAGTAGGAAACAACGGAACAAACGCTGCGTGTCTCCAGACCATTTCTATACAGTTATGCGGCGTTGTTCTACCACATGGTAGCGCCAGTTCCCGTACGCTATCCGCTGCGTTCCCGCCGCACGACCCGTAACGATAAACAGAAATGACGAGAGGCACGGCACTGAGACCAACACACGTGGTATTAAACCTTCTTTTTCCTCTTCAGTTAACGGCTGGCGTGCTTCAAGCAGTGTCGTTATGAGATTCATTTCTGGAAGATGTGTATCATCGGGGGCCTGTGGTATGGAAAAACGAAGGCGCCAAATATTCGTTGATATTGAGAAGTCGCTTTTCGTACTGAGGACAGCACATATTGGCGGAGATTTTACGAAGATCGAGGCGTCTATAGCGACAAAAATAATACAAATGACTAGATTTTTCACAGTGGTAGCAGCGGAGAAGTTTATCAGGTGGACGCCACCGGCTGCACTTTCTCGGACTGGAAGGCTGAGCCTTGTGACTCGAGTTTGGCGTCAGGACGGTGTGAAGAACAATCGCATCATGTGCCTTGAACTGTTTTTGTAGAGTACGTAGTGGCAGCTCTGATATCCCCTCTGCCTGATCTAGCTCTGCCGGAAGACGTCACTCACGCACGTACCTTGGGGCTCCGCTTCTGACGTAAAAATCTTTGAGTTCCTTCAGAACAATACCTTGGATGGCGTCTACTAGTGAGTGTGCGTGGTCGTATTGGAAAGGGGGCGTTGTTAGAGTTGGCAACCTTCCGCAGCATTTCATTACTGTGCAAGCAAAGCACAAGGCTTGTGTCCACTGAAAACCAGCGGGTAGCCGGCGGCACCGGGTATCGAACCCAGGACCACATGCACACGAGGCAGATGCTATGACCACTAAGCCACGGTAGGGACATTAGCGTGGGCTGCTCTTTGGGGCCTGCCGCAGAATTTGTGGTTTGCCCTCCACCTCCACCAGATATCAGGGGAGTGTTCCAACGATCGGAGGAACAAGGAATACAACGCGCTTGAAAAGCTGACTGGTGCTCACAAACGGTAAAATGAATCGTCGGCGCCATTGCGACCCACGCTGAATTAGTTGGCAAAAACAACCCCAATGCCGCGTGTCTCCACGCTATATATATCTCATAAAACTCCGCGTTACCGCGCGAGACGGCAGGTGCTTTGCGCTCGGTGTACAATACATATGAAAAAATTTTGAAATCATATTATTGTTCATAAAAATCTTTATGCACGCATGCATAAACATAATAAAGTAGAGTATAAGCAAAAACAATTGAGGCTTGATTTAGTGTGCAGGGCAGTTATTGGTACACGTTAAACACATCACCATAATTAAAAAAATATAGAAATCAAATTCCAAGGCCAAACAAAAATTGTAAGTAAAGTATAGTATGTAATCGATGCTACAGAATATATTGAGCAGGTAAGACCTCAACGCATATATCGTCTGTACAGAAAATAAAGGTTCAGACATTGAGTAATGATAGTAGGAGCATAAAAATGGCTATGAAAATGGCCATAGCAGGTATAAAACCTCGGTAGAGAATAAGATTTGATATGGGTATTTGAAAGCACTGCTGCATGTGAAACAAAAAGTTGGTGGACCAGAAGAAGGACATTCCAACAGTTTGAGAAACTAAGTTCAAATGTACGCGTCTGAACTACAGAGAATCGACTAGTATATGGAGTAATAAGGGTGGTAGAGGCTTGATCTACTTGAAAACTGAGTTATCAGAACGCCTAGTCAGGAAACAGAGGTAGCAGACCGTAATTCTATATCTTCGTTTGCTGTGCGCAAAGGCATGAAAACAACTTTCCGTGCTGAACAAGATGCAGAAAAGGCGTTTTGTACATGCAGTTAGGAGATTAGAATGTTTTTTATATAAACAATTGAAGTGGCTATTTCGAGCCATACCCTGATGAAATATCACACCATATATTTACCCTTGGCTAAAAAAGAATGGACAAAATTAGTAATAGTGGCAACCAGATACCCGAAGAAGAAACGGTGGAAAAATGTCAAGTTATGCATACAGTCTTTAGTGCGCTAGCACTTATAGAGGCCATTCCCGGCATTTGGCGTTTGTGTGACTCTCTCTTTGTCTGTTTGACTGAAGACATTTTTGTGGCAGGCTGCTTAACTCGGGAAGAGCCAACTGATTCGCAACCCAAGTCCCACCTGTGGAAGCACGTGCCAAAGAAGGGAAGCTGCGCATCTCTTGACCGCTGCACCATTGCGGCAGCTGGGATAGAAGACTCCCAGGGATCAATGAATAGAGAGAGTGACCAATTCCGCATACATGGACATTAACATATGATCGCTACTGCCATCGTGAGCACTGGAGCTGAACACCGGAACCGAAATAAACACCGAACGGCTAGCCCATCTAATTCACATTCGGCCTAGCTACGTAAATCGACTATCATTCTTATTTAGTTTTTGATAGCGTGCTGCAAACAGATTAGTCTAGTTTTTTTTTTGCTGACTGATAAAGATTAAGTTCTTGCAGTACCTGGTCCATCAAAGATGCAGCATCAGCTTGTAACGACTCCATGGCACTATTTCAAGAGGAATGAGTGGAGGGAAGAACTTTATTGTCTGCAAAGTAAAGGACCTCTGAAAGTGGCTGTCAATAAAGTTGCGTTGAGCCTAGCATGTTAAAGGATGCCGCTTCGCTTATCTCCTCCAGCAACAATTCTTTTAGATGCATTTTGTGGAAGCTGAGTAATCTGTAGTGAGATTTTGAATTTACCCGTATTTACGTCCTTCCCTCTCCTCTAGTCACTTTTTCACGCTCAAATGTTGCCGCTCCTCCGCCGGCCCCACCCACTCGGTCCCTCCGCCAGCTGCAGACGGGCGCGAGAAATCCGTTGGGGGCAGAGCTCCCTTACCCGCCTGAGTGGCCGCAGCCATGGTGATGTGTGACGTCTGAAGGAGTTGGCGCGGCAAAACATTGAGAGCCCTCCGGTGCTGATGTCACTGGCATATGGGAAAAATTTATGTGGAAAAAATTATGCGGGAAAAGTTTTATCGGTAAAGATAGTAGTTGCTGCCTCGGCGCTTTGCTTCCAATAATGTACGACATTTGTTGTCGCTACTTGCGCTCAGCTTCTCTGAAAAAAATTTAAGAACGGAAAAAAGAGCTGTTCTATCTTGCGTTGTCACTAGCGTAATATTGCACTTCTCCTTGCGCATGACTCGAAGGCAGCGTTGTAATCGGTGGCGCGTTTCTTTGGACGATGCTGGATATTCGACATAGAATGCGTTGAGCCGGTAACCTTTTTCGCATGTTGGGGGCTCAGAACTCTCTCTTTCCAAAATTAGTGTGTGCGTCCACACAAGGAATCTTCCAGTTCAGGAATAGATACGATAGTAACGTAGACGGGACGCTAGCCTGAGTTGAAGATGTGACGTATGGAGTACGAGTTCACAAAAGCCCCTCGTGTTTCATTATTTTACTGTGCTTTCATTATATATTTAGAACATTATGAATGAGTAAAGCTTGACGTCTAGAATACGAGTTCACAAAAGCCACTCGTATTTCATTATTTCTGCATGTTTTCATTATTTAGGACATTTTGACCTAGTAAAGCTTAAAAGTGGATTCCTAAATTTTATTTTAAACCGTTGCCAATGATTCCGATAGGGCGTGAATTTTTTTTCACGGATCGCGCCGGCTTATAATACGCTGCGAAGGGAAAAACGAAAGCACTCTCACAACGCGTAGCATGCTTCAAAATTTGTAACTTGTCCTTAAGCGCACCTGAGGAAGAGCAGGTAGTGTTGAAAAGTGCTATGAAATAACGCTCGAAAAAATTCAAGAATCTTGCCAGACTGTTGCAGGAAAAACGTGCTCCAAATGTTAATTTCAAAAATCTATAAAGTAAATACTTTTGTTGTGGCTGCGAATAGCATTGAAAGTGATATTTAAGCTCGATTACATGACACTTCATAAAGAACACGTCCCACTCTCGGTAAAAGAACAAGGTATCGCCTGTCTTTTTTAGTGTTGTTGTCACATTTTGAGTTCCTTCCTGTGAAATGAAGTACGCCATGGGACCAAGTGGCGCAAGCTATATTTACGAACTAATGAAAACGTTTTACTGAGCATGCTGTTGCCATTCAATGGGAGCTGAGAGATTGTTTCTCCATGTACTGCTAGACTGTAATCCAAATAAATCTGGGGAATTTTGTGAAGGTTTGAACTTCGCTTTAAGAGTAAACGCGCTCCTAGGATAAAGCTGCGTAACAAAAGCTAGTTTTTCTTCACTCTAAGAGGGCGCCTATAGGGGTGAATGCCGGACTTCGAAAATGTTTACTAGCTTCTTTATTTGATTGTAGTGTACCAAGTATGTGGCTGCCATCTGTTGCGTTTTAGTGGTCCCAATTTTTTATGGCAGGCGATGGAATCGTGCGACCTGAAGGCGTCTCGGCTGGCCCTCAGAGCTCCCTCCAGTGATACTACTTCGCAAACAAGCATGCCACCGGCTGTGGTGCAAGACGTTTGCTGGGCGATCCCAGTCGTGGCTGCATGCTCAGCGTTTTTCGCCATGCTCACCGCTTCCAGCAGTGGTGTCCTCTATGTCCTGTACATGAACGAGTTTGGTATCAGCCACGAACAGGCGGCTTGGCCACAGTCCGTGCTTACGGCTGCTCTGAATTGTGTGGGTGAGTTGTGATGTTCTCATAGGATGGGTCCTGTGCTGCTGGAGAAAATTTTTGATTAGCAGGACGGAACTTCAGGGGAATGTGGTAGTAGCTAGAGTTTTAGTTTACTGAACAATGCCTCTTTTGCGGAAGAATGTGCACCTCCCTCCATATTGCTATTTAACGATGTGAGGGTACCCAACTAACAGTTGCTGCATAATTACATGTGAGAGCCATATTTTTTTCACTTTACTAACTAGTTTCCCTGTTGGCACATATTAAAACTTGTTTTCAATTTGAGAACAAGAAATTTTAAGGGGACGCTCGCTGTATCGTTTGAATCGTTTGGCAGCCAAACGTTCCTTATATCTGAGGTAAACACATTAAAGGATGTTTTATCTAAAGTAAAAACATTATGTTCGTGTTTAAGAAACACGAAATTTGTTATATTCGAGGTGGCATGCTAAGGTTCGTTATAAATGTTTGGTTGCATGGAGGACTGAGTGTTTTAAATAAGCAACGGACTATATCGACTGAGACAACAGTAAACAGTGTTTTAGATGATGTTATACAACTTGATAAAGGGCTATAGTTTACTACTGAACTACCAGATGATGGCGTGCTTGAGTTCTTAGTTTTACATTAAATGTTTTTAGTTGGGGACATTGGGTGGGCTTATTCCCCTCGTGCGCTAAAGGGTCTGTTGCCATAAAATTCTGTCCACTCAAAGGTTGTGAGAAGAGGCACCGCAACCCTCTTCTTGGAGTCTTCGCTCTGAAATTCGTCGGTGCATGAGCTGCAAGCTAGCTTAAGTAATCAATTGAACAGACTTGCTAAAGCCGGCTTCCCGGAGTTGCTCTGGTTACCTGAGGTGGAAACGCTTCTGAAGAAGGCGAAGGCCAAAGTAAGCACGAATGAACCGGCTGGAAATGAGAGCCCTGTAGTGGTACCTTATATTTGAAAAGTCACTCACGGCCTGAGCAAAGTGGCAGACCGGTTTAATGTACCGGTGGTTTTCTCTGCCCCTCGCAAGCTTTTCCAACTAAGCTGTAGCATAACTTCGCGAAAGCCAAAAGATCGGCTGTCAAAAGAGACATCGGCAGCGCTTCGTAAATTGCGCCACTAAAGACGTCTTTGAAATTCCGCTCTCCTGCGGAAAATCCTATATTGGAAAGGCGTGACGTTGGGTGAATGAGATACTTAGAGAACATGCAAAAAATATTGAAAATAATGAGAGTAGGAGACTTCACGAACACTAAGACCTTCATCAGTTGTACACCACGGTTCCGCGATGTGAGGATTTTGGCTAGAGGCAGAGA
The DNA here is from genome assembly GCA_030143305.2 of Amblyomma americanum. Classification (NCBI taxonomy): domain Eukaryota; kingdom Metazoa; phylum Arthropoda; class Arachnida; order Ixodida; family Ixodidae; genus Amblyomma; species Amblyomma americanum. The sequence goes on along the minus strand of JARKHS020031300.1, from coordinate 16,075 downwards.
GAAAACGGAAAAATGAAAATTGTTTTTTTCGGGGAAGGAAATGGCGCAGTGCCTGTCTCACATATCGGCGGACACCTGAACCGCGCCGTAAGGAAAGGGATAAAGGAGGGAGTGAAAGAAGAAAGGAAGAGAGCGGCGCCGTAGTGAAGGGCTCCGGAATAACCTGGGGTTCTTTAACGTGCACTAAAATCGCAATGTACTCCGACGTCTTAGCGTTTCGCCTCTATCGAAATGCAGCCGCCGTGGTCGGGTTCGAACCCGGGAACTCCGGATCAATCAATCAAATCAAATCTTTATTTACATCATCCAGATGTTAGGGGCGCAGACAAAAAGCTCTCACTGGAGCTTGATTGCGCGCCTGCGCCCCCGTACAAGGTTACAAGGTTTGTTTGATTACATATATTGGCAGCAACTAACATAACAATTGCGTTTGAGGAAAAATAAGCGAGACACAACTGACTCGGAAAAAATAAAAAAAGAGATAAAAACAGACAAAAGCAGGAAAAGAAATAAGATGCAAAAATACTGGTTTGTAAGACTAACACAAAGCATTTAGCAATAATGGTAAGAGGTAGCTGAGCATTTGACGTCCATAGTTAGTTCGTATTTGGGGAATGAACCATTTATCGCGGTTTCTTATGGCATAAGTGTGTTCTCTAGGTGTTAGTTGAGACAAAGTTTCAAGAAAATTACGATAGGTATTACTTCTCCTATATCGTTTTATTAAGTTGACATTATATAGCTCGTGTATTGGAGTTATGTGGAAGGCATTAAAAAGGGGTTTTGTCGTAACGTCGCGGGGGATGCTTGCAATGCTTCTTATGGCTCGTTTTTGGATTACATTTAACCTGTTTAAGTTTGAGAGTGTAGTAGTTCCCCATACCATGAAACCGTAGTTTAAAACGGAAGCAAACATGGAATTATAAAGAATTAGTTTCACTTTTTGTGGCAAAAAATAGCGTAGTTTACTTAACACACCAGTTATTTTTCACAGCTTGTCCGCTGTTTTATCGACATGTGTTGACCACGATAAGTGCTTCTCAAAATATACTCCAAGGCTTTTTACGACGGAGACAACTTCTAAAGGCACAGACCCAATCCGAAGTGAAATGTCGCTATCGCACACTATTTTATTTCTTGGCCTAAAAAGCACGACTTTTGTTTTATTTATGTTTATAGATAGTGAGTTGACGATCGACCAATGATTTAAAAGATGTAAACACGTGTTTGCTTGTTCAGTCAGATTTTGTATATTGCTAGAGTTGAAAAATAAACTGGTATCATCAGCATATATTATAAATGTTGGGCGTGGGTCAATGAGAACGATGTCATTAATGTAGATGATAAAAAGTAGAGGCCCCAATATGCTTCCTTGCGGGACACCTGCTAAAACTGATTTCGGGTCGGATAATTTATTGTTAATTACTACTTGTTGTACTCGCGCAGATAAATAAGAGTTCAATATGTTATGAAAAACGCCACGGAAGCCATAGAACTCAAGTTTAGCAAGCATTGTCTGATGATTAATAGAATCAAATGCCTTTGAGTAATCTACAAATACACCGAGAGCCGAGCGCCCTAACCACTGGGAAACCGCGGCGGGTGACAGCAAACGGCTTTTGCATCAAAAAAGCGGGTTCGACCTGTCTCAGTGACACTTAAATTTTTCGTTCTGAGGCCGAGCGGAAACTTTTTTCACGGCCAGTCTGAAAGATTGGTGCTGGTTTTCTTGTTGCCTTGCACGCGTGCGCATCAGCAGGGATGGTTATATACGTCTACTGCGTTCACCTGTTTAAACTGTTGTAGTAAGTGCATAAATATTTCTAGTTTCACAGGAAGGATAAACAATTACCCTAAATTATATAACGTAAACGTAAGGGCTGCTTCCGCCAGTTTTTTTCATGGTTACTGCCGCTTTCTCATTAATTTTCATGTGCTATGCCACGTGTAGACATTAAGTTTTGGATAATGCGACGTGAACGAGGGGCTGATAGTTTGGGCTTTTACTTTCTTAATAAAGGCTGTTATATTCTGCCATTCGCTTAACATTCACTCGTATATTCAGCATAGTATCGTTCATGAAAATCAAGTAACCAATGTGACCCCAGTACAGATTCCTGTGATTTGCCAGACTGAACTGATGCACCACTTTGAGTTATGGCGCCTCCAAATGTACTCTATTGCTGATCAGACAGGTATGGCGCTATGTGACCAATCAATGTCCAGTTCTTTAAAATGACTAACTATTATGTAAGCAACTTGTGGGATACAAGGTCGGAAGCTTTTTCTAAACTATAATATATGATGCGAATCTGTCCTAGTTCATCTAACGCCGCGGTGATATCATGAATACTTTCTAGTGAGTGCATATTCGTGGATAATTGTATGCAGAAGCCGGGTTGTCTGTATTCACTTATGCTGTGTTTCTAAGAAAAAGAGATGAACTCTAATAACCTTAACTTTAAAGATGTCTCTCTGGAGGAAAAGCAACTCAACGCAGAAGGAAAAAGAGAAGAAGGTCAATACTGCAAAATCTGAAGCAAAGTAGAGAAAGCTAGATAATGCAGGCATGAAAGCAGCACAGCGTTAATGAATTCCTATTTTTTAATAGCATTCACAATTGTAAGGAGTCCTTACATGCTTAGGAGTGAATACTGGTTTTCACGAGGGCGGCGCTGTGAAGCCAAGAAGTCACTTTCTTTGCGCAGGCTTACTGGTGGCATTTCTTCAGCCTAAGATGTCCGTCTACCACATGGGTCTTCTAGGAGCTCTTCTCGCTTGTGTCGGCTTAGTCGCGTCGTCCTTTGCTCCAGACATCACGTGGATGGCAGTACTTTTAGGTGGCGTATACGGTAAGCGGCAGAGCAAATATATGGAAATAGATATCTCAAATATTATATCAAAGAGGCTTAAAAGCTACGAACACTGCCTCAGTTATTTTGTCTTTTAGCAAAAGTTACCATTCACTGTGTCATATAACACAACATCAAATGAGCGGCTGAAAGTCTGGAATAAATAAGCGCAGGATAAATGATGTGTCCGTCGTGCCCGTCGTTTTGGGAACATTTTACGTCTCTGAATTGCGTATTTATTTTTCTGTCAAGTACCGAAGAGTGAATACCTCTCATAGCTTATGGAGCAGCCAGAGCGTTTTCATATAACGCATTTTTTATCTGAATCATCCTTTTGAAGCAGACATACATTTGTAAGCTATGCTTATCGTGAAGAGCAGATAAAAACACTTTAGCCGGTCGATCCATATGCACGCACTGTTCACACCACAAAGTTTCTAATAAAATACGCTCTTGATAGAAATGCCTAAGAAATATTGGATGATATATCCCGCAGAGCAAGTTCCCAATGAAGAGTAAATGAACCTGTAATATTCTTTTTCAGTAAACTCATGCAGGTTCATTTTTACTGTTCACAGGTGCAGGATCAGGGATGATTGTGATTTCCTTCACCATGTATACTCTGGTCTACTTTGACACATACTGCGCAACAGCAACCGCCTTCAAGTATGCCGGGTGGGCTGCTTCAGGCGTCGTCGGGCCGAACTTATATGCCTACGTGGCAGAACGCTACGGTTTCAAGCGTTCCCTGCTTCTGGTCGGTGCTGTAACGGCGCATGCTGTACCTCTCGCAATGTTACTTAACACACCGCGCCCAGTGAAACTTTGGTTTTCTTGGAGCAGGAAGTCCCCTACAGCAGTGGCAGACGATACAACGTTTTCAAAGGAAAGTAACTGCTTGAGTACCAGTCCGTCTTCTCCGTGTCCGTTGCGTAATCAGGCCACAGACGCAAAATGCGGCACGGATCGAAAACCAGTGCCACACGCAGCGACATGCGGTAATCATAAAACCGTACGTCTTGAGTCGGATGAGTTCTGCAGAGTAAATACTTCGGGCTTAGAAGCTCATGAACAAAATGCGTCTGATACCCACGGGACAGAAATACCGCGTTCCTCTGACGGATACCCACAAGCGCCGTGCAGTGGCGATCATCGCTTACGGAAGCATCTCATGGTTAAGGCACCCAACTTCTTGAAGCATTGCTTTACTCTGCTTCGTTCCGCAAACTTCTATGCACTTTTCGTGAGCTTCTTAGCAATGGAATACGCAGTCACCATGCATGAGACGACAATTGTTGCATACGGGATCGACAAAAAGGCGGGCACAGTGAAGGAATGCAACCAGTTACAGACTTTCACCGCTATGGGCCAGCTGGTGGGTCGCCTGGTGGTGCCATTCATCTCCGACAAGATTCCTTTCAGCAGATGCCCCTTGACAGCCATAAGCCTCACTCTTTTAGCGGCCGGCCTTGTTGTCATTTCTTTTGCCAATCAGTTTGTCGTTCTCGCGGCACTCACTACAACGGTGGGTGTTTGTGAAGGATTCTTGATCTGCATCAGGGGAGTGCTGTACGGCGACTACGTCGGCGTAGCAAGCTTGGGCCTCGCCTCAGGTTTGCAGGGACTGTGCGAGGTCCCAGCGTTCATGGGCATCCCTGCAGTTATCGGTAAGAGGCATCTCTATGAACTGCAGAACACGTTCACTTAAGAGGTTCTATGCCTTCATCAGCGAAATATACACAGATTGTATTAAGATTGTGGCGATGACAATCGTTTTGCCTGAGTACCCACCTATCTAAAACAATTTTGGGCGAAAGCAATGCATGGTAGGTTTGTAAATTGCTAGTGTAGTTAGTAAACAATCATTCTTCCTGGATATGATTCCCAATTTGATTTACCCCCTGATTTTCGTGAAGATGGTCAGGAGTAAGCCGGTTGAGAAACGCCAGATATTATGACAATAATATTGGTAACTGCTATTAATAATCCTAATATGGTAGTGTCATTTGGGGGCGAAGCATCTGTCCCTCATCCCATACTAAGAGCCCTTCGCAGATGTGTTGCATGCGTGCTCATCCTGCTTCTGCTCCTTCCACCCTTTCTAACGTGGCAGGTGCGCACCAACATCTGTCAAAAATAATTAGTTTTTGTGGAAAGGAAATGGCGCAGTATCTGTCTCATATATCGGCGGACACCCGAACCGCGCCGTGAGGGAGGGGATAAAGGAGGGAGCGAAAGAAGAAAGGAAGAAAGAGATGCCGTAGTGGAGGGCTCCGGAATAATTTCGACCACCTGGCGATCTTTAACGTGCACTGACATCGCACAGTACACGGGCGCCTTAGCGTTTTTCCTCCATAAAAACGCCGTCGCCACAGTCGGGTTCGAACCCGGCGGCGTTTCCTCCATATAAACGCCGCCGGGTTCGAACCCGACTGTGGCGGCGGTCTCGAACAGACGCAGTGGATGAAACCGAGTGCACCGCACTCACATTAGAGTTACACTGCGTGCTATGGTATAAGAAACGCATTTAGAATAGACTATGCAGGCTTCCCAGCGATGGCGTAGAGGCAGAGTATCAACTTTGCGTGAGATAGGATAAGGGTTCGAATACCAGCGCTACAATGTTCTTCGACAGATGAAAAAAAATCTCGGCGAGTCGATGGAAATGCATAACCAGACTAGATGTGCGGCTTGATCTCAGTGATCGAAACGGACAATGCCCTCCCTCATCAGAACAGGATCCCTGGTGTAGTAGTGGGAACATTTCATTTCAGTTTCATTTTATTTGCGCCTATATTTCTGTGTACAGAAAGCAAAAGGGTCAGGGAAAACAGGTACTGTGTACCTGACTGGGTCCCTAAACCCTTAGATTGTTCGGAAACAGTGCAACTTTTCTGAACAAAAAACACAAACCTCGAACCTGAAGAATTCAAATGCAGCAACTACAAATACAGCACTAAAAGAATATTGCATACAGAATTAATAAAGAAGCCTTACAACAAACACATAATACTTCAAAGAAAACAGTACTAGAACTAATCAACAAAGCAGACATAATTCACCATGTAAAACAACACAACAGGTATTTCACGAAAAGGGATCACGTATTAAAAAAATTACAAAGGCAGCAGTTTAACGTAGGCAGAAAGGTACCTTTTTGCTCTAACCATGTTTTAACCGGCAGTGTCTCGGTGTGCGGCTTTTTGTAAATGTCTTTGTACAGGGCGAGATGAGCATTTTACTTACTCTATTGAGTACGCTCCGTCGTGTGTCACTTGCGCTCCCTCGCGCTTTAGATTGCATGTCATCATCTTCATCAACTTCCAACCGCGTGCAATGGATCAAGAACATACTGTTATCGCAGTGTGCGCTTAAGGTGCGTTAAGCAGTCCGAAAATAAAATTTTATAGCGTGCTACCACTAAAGTCCCCAATTACTGATTTCGCCGATCTTCGCCTGAAGCCTCGCCCTGGAACCCTAGCCGCTAACCGAAAGCGAAATAAAACGCGACGTGCTAACGCACATACTTCTCATTTGGCCAAGTGAGCTAACTCGTCTGTAATTTTTTTTGTTCTGGCTACTGCAAGCTTCCTTAGCGACGATTAATTGGGCTTTCAGTCCAAAGGGAAATGAGTGGTACAACGAGTAAGAATGAGTACGAGAACGGCAGACACGTGTAACATTAATACAGCACACAGAAATTATTAAATTTAACTACAGTAAAATCAATGAACAAAAGAGCAAAAGTTCCATACATTGAACAAAACGTGCACATCAAGGCCTAACACGTACATCACGTACGCAAATGTGATAAAAACAATTTAACTTCAGAATGGGATTTAGATAATAGATTAAAGGATGCTTCGTCAAGCCGATTTAGTAAAGAAGAGAGGGTGTAGTATAAAGATTGCTTACAATAGCTCGCCATTGGGCAGCGCACGTTCCATGTTTCACCGTATCGAGTATGACGAATGGACTCATTCTTTTTCAGCTTGACAAGTTGCACAAGGCAGTTATTATTAGATTTCACAAAAGACTTGTAGCACTGGAATAATCTATGATCATACCTTTCAAAAATAGGAGCAATGTCATAGCGCAAAAATAAGTATGAGAATAACGGTACGGAACATTGGCTATATATTGTAAGGCTCTTTTCTGGAGGAAGTGCAGATTTGTGAAACATGTGACACCGGTTGTGCACCAAACAAGGATAAAGTACTGCAGTAAAAAGACACTATTGAATTATGCAGCACTATTTTAAGTTTTTCCGGTAGAATACAATTTAATCTAGATATGACACCAACAGCTGATGCTGCTTTAGAACAAAGATACTCTGTGTTTATTCCATCTTAAGTGCATTGAGAAGGTAAAACCAAAGATTTTTGCCGAGTCAAGTATTTCCAAGATGTATTTGTCCAGGCATATATTCGGTAGCTGAGAAATGCTTTTTCTCTTAGGGAAATGTAATACTATCTTTATTTTATTTGCATTTATGTTCAGGGATTTAGCGTTAACCCAAGCCTTGCGTTATTATCGGCCAAAGCTTTGTTAGCGTCATATTCAATGTCAGTTTCGGAACTACCGGTGATGAAGACACACGTATCATCCGCTTATAATAAAAAATATACGTTGGTGGTGTAGAATACAATGTCATTTATAATATATGGGGAAAAAAAGCAGCCGTAGTTTGCATCCTTGCGGGAGCTCAGAGCTAAGAGTTAGTATAGATGATTTAGATTGATTTAGTTGTGTGTACTGCGTCCAATGCTGCAGGTACGATTCAAGAAGAGCATACGCTTTTCCGCCAAAACCGTATTTATGAAGTTTGCAAAGGAGAATATTGTGATTTACGGAATCAAATGTCTTGGAAAAGTCAATACATATACCCATTGCCAGAGTTTTGTTAGCAAAAGACTGAATGGTTATTTTTTTTCCGATAAGAGAGCTGTTTCTGTAGACCGATGTCGTCTGAATCCGTGCTGAAAGCCATGTTATAATTTATGTTGATGTAGATAGGATGTCATCTTGAGATGTGTTAACTTCTCTATGCCTTTTGAGAATGCAGGTAGGATTGTAATTGGTCGGAAGTTCTGTAAGACATTTCTTTCACCATTTCTGAATACTGGTATCACTCGGGCTTCCTTCATTGTTTTTTTGGAGAACACCACTAGAGAGTATTAGATTCTAGATATGTGCTAGAACAGGGCAAATTAGGTCGAGCACATCCTTCACAGGGACGATTTGTAATCGTTGGTGTCTTTGGATTTCCCGTTTTTAATGTCATTGATGCATGAGAAAACTTCTGCCCAGTCTGTTGGGGCAAGAAAAATTTAACTAGGAGTGCTGTTACAGAACATATATGCTTCCATGTATGAACTCATGTTGCTTGTGAGCACGGTGCTGTCGCAATTCTCGCGGGTTCGATCCCGGCCGCGGCGGTCGAATTTCGATGGAGGCGAAATTCTGGAGGCCCGTGTGCTGTGCGATGTCAGTGCACGTTAAAGATCCCCAGGTGGTCGAAACTTCCGGAGCCCTTCACTACGGCGTCTCTCATAGCCTGAGTTGCTTTGGAACGTTAAACCCCTATAAACTAAACTAAACTGTCGCAATTCTGCTGAACAAAATGTCTGCTGAATGCATCCGCTAATGCTCAACCGGTGAGGTGTTCGCCAGCATGCTCTGTAACATCAGGAAATGATCCGTTCACATTAGGGTGCAAAAGCAAGTTTAGCTTCCTCCAGATTACATCTGACCTGCGCATATTTTCATTGCAAAAAAAGTTTAGGTAGTACATATCTTCGATTTTTTTTACCATTGACGTAAGTTTTTTGCGCTATGATTTGAATTCGGTAAATACTGCTGAATCCTTAGTTTTTATGAACTGGGCGTATAGGGCATTTTTGTGGGGAATTATTTTAAGCATCTTATAAGTCAACCACGATTTGCGTGCCTTGCGTGGCTTCTTTACTAATTTGAAAGGAAAATTTAAGTGATATATGCGAATTAAAACTTCAATAAAATTGTTGTAGGCTACATCTGCGTGGCTAGACTGATAAACCATAGCCCATGTTTGTAGACTGAACCACCGCACAACGTTTCAAGATCTGGTGGTGTTATTATTTGAATATAATTTTTATGGCGAAGAAAGCGAAGAATGTTCGCTTAAGAAAGACGGTAGACGCTGACATATGTTGCCTTCAAAGCAAATTTTTCTTGTGGAATGGTGTTCAATAAACATTGCATTGGTTCTGACCTTTCATCCTCAATTTTCCAAATTTATTCCCTGCGCAGTAGTTATCGTTATATTTTTTGATCAAACAAGTGTCCTATAACTGACTTCACTTGTACATGTTGATGGTACCCACACTTGTCAGCGAACCGCCAACGGTACAACGCAGCAACTTGGTTGGCCACCTATCGGAATAGAGAATGTTTCTAAGAATGGGTAAATGCACACTTAATACCCCCGATTATGGTTTCTTTTAAGCACACATATATGGCAGCTCAGCGGGATGGGTTTCCCATGCAATAAAAGAATAATAAAGCACATTCTGGTTGCCCATGGGGCGCAGTGCATTAAAGCACTGCTTTCGAAAGAAAAAGATAGCGGTTCAAATTATATTTTTACTTGGACACCTTTAATGGTATCTTTCTTTTCAATATTTACATCCCACAATCTATTTGTGAATATGGTTGGTAGATGTGTTGCGTTTTAAGTCGAATTCTGAGATGCGAGCGAAAATCGTTGTTTAAAGAACCTAATTCAAACCAATTTTGCTCATATTTTTTCTTATTTCAACAAGCCGTTGCCGGACATAGGAAATAATTTACTATTTTGTCCTCCCGGTGTGTGTTATATTGAAGACATGCAGGTTGTACTGTTAGTGACTTTGGAGCAAACGTGGCCGTTTAAAAATCTTTCAGACCAGACAGGATACAAGACCAGGAGTTTGTTCGCAGTATTGTTAACGGAATGGAAAAAGAGGTGCTCAGTGCATATCATGATAGAAGCTTGCCATAAAAAACAATAAATGGGGAAGAAATGTCTATTTAATTTGTCATTTAACATATCAACGCATTCTCAACACAACGTTCCAAGCGCCTGGAGACAGTGGCAGATATTGTCAAAGAAGCACGAAGTACTAAAGATTTTATGCAACCGTGTTTTATTAATTCTTTCAGGAACGGCTTCCACAAATTATGATCTCAGGAGTTTGCTAGTGGTCATACCTACGCAGTCCCTTTTTACTTTACTCAGAATTTTCGCCATTGAGAGTAAGCCTTAAACTCAGACTGGGGGGTACTGGCTACTGGGGACATACTCTTATGAAATGGAGGGCACATGTCACATAAATGCGTGGAAGATTCGAATCGCAGGAACTAGAAGTGTCAAGGTGCCTTGGTCAAATGTTGTGAGTGGAAAAAAAAAGTGCACGCAGTGATTTTCTGTGCTTGAATGTTACATTACGTCGGTCACTAGTCGTATGCTTTCTATATTTTTCTTGTAACGGAAGGTCTAATTCATAAAAGCTTATTCCATATTCCAGAACAGTGATACATACCAATTTAGCCGAGTACCGCCTTCTTAACGCATTTATATGCGAATCCAAGCTTGGGCAGACAGTAGATTTGGTCCTATTTTATTTCGTGATGGTTACTGCTAAACGCAATTTCACATCGATGCGCATGCGCAGTGAAAGTTCTTTTTCCATCGGCGTCAGTTTGCCAATACTTTCTTTTTACAGGTTTCTTCAGGGACAGATTGGGCACATACGATCAGTTTTACTGGATGTTGGGAGCGTTGAATCTTGTCGCCGCGTCCACAATGTGTTGTATCGCCGTCACCGACTGGAACAGACGAAAAGAGTGGGCCGTCACCAAAGAAAAGAAGAACAAGCTGTAACCAAGCACATATAGAATTTTGAAAGATATTAAACAATTTTCGTGAAGATTAAGTCCTTGTGTTCACGTTATGCTAGCCCTATTTTACGTGCGTTTGAAAGGCGGTATATTCGTTTGAGTGGCACTCTGACACCGTCTCGTAGAAGCGACATGTAGCTGGATTGCCTGTTTCCCATGGTTTACGATTAACGCAAACACATTTCGTCTTCTGCAGGCGAACCATGGTTGCTCATGGTTCATCTAGTGATGTCTTATAAGAGTATTTGTTGCTATGCAGATGCGGAATAATATGAGAAATTCGCCTCTTCTGTAGGGTGTCAAACTGAAAACAGAGCAGCACCCGAAACCAGAAGGAACCCCTTTGTACCGGTTCCGGATCTAGTTCAGTCTCACCTTTAGTACCACATAGCACACTTTTTTTTTCAGAAAAATTTGCAGTTTTGCCATGAAGATTTAGCCACCAAGAGCAACTCTAGAGTGTGCGAAAATTGCACGTTGTACGTGAGATAACAAAGGATAGTCTAGATAGGCGTCGAGGAAACAAAGTTCTATTAATTACTTCGTCTGAGCAGGTGGGCTCTTAGCTTGAAAAGAATGCTCGTGCGCAATAAGACAAAGGACAAAACACTTAAGATATTTACAGAGCGCAACTTCGAACTGTTTATTTTCTTGTAAAACAGCTACATTTATATAATCCAGGTTTATAACAGACGGTCAGAAAACATCAGGTGCATGCACGAAACAGCAATCATCCACCGAGGGGAACCACAGCTTGGTATTACCAATCTACAGCTGATATCCCCCGAAGCAAATTCAAAACGTGTTTGAAAACAACTCAATGGAAGTCATGATTTCGAGTACATTCATATCTTCCAAGTAGGTCTTGATCCGGTTATCTATTGCAACAAGATGACCGAGAGCACAGGTGCACAAATGCCATGTTTCTGCAAAGAGAATTTTAGTTTGAAGACTATCGCTTTAGATTTCAAATAGAATTTAAGGAGAGCGATAAAGTTGTCTGTGCTCAGCCCGGCGTAATCCTGGAAGTCAACTTCGTCTATGCTTATGTGCCGATGAATAAAGACGCCTGAGCATGGACGAAGTTGACTTGAAACTTTCCCTGCAGGACGCTTATCACCTAAGACGCTTCGAAACGCTTACTTTCCTCAATCTCCGCCACCTACACCGCATTCATCCAACATTATACGCAGATACAAGTCCTAGGTGGGGCGAAATTCCCTAATTCACACGCATTACACGGACATGCTCAGTTAAACTGAACTACTTTTAGCCGCACAACGTGGCGCTGGAGCAGTAGGAGGTGACGCTTGCAAGCGGCACCCTGGAAGACCAGGAGGCGCTAGTCGCCGTCGCCAAAGCGTCGCCGGAAACCACTGGAGTGTTGGACCGAGGACCCCACCCATAATGCGCTCCAGTCTCTTTTCTGCAAGTAAATGCGTATTCTCTCTCTGCCGTCTTTGTTGGCAATCTTTTCAAGGTTAGCTTCGTGCTGCCATTAATAACTGGAGTTAGATTTACCCGCAAGATACGAACGTACTGAAAATCACGACATCCACTGATCTCTCTTCTAACACGTTTTGAATTTGCTTCGCGGGATATGAGATGTAGATTGTTTATACCAAGCTGTGCTTTCTCTAGGTGGATGATTGAAGTTTAGATGTAGGCGGATGGCTGTTTCCCGACCGTCTGTAACGAATCTCGATGGTGATTCAAGAAAAGCCGCTTTTCAAATAAAAAATAAACAGTTGGAAGTTGCCCTTTGTACATATCTTTTGTTTTTGCTCTTTTGTTTCAATGTGCAAGAACATACTTTTCAAACAAACTTCGCGTTTTTATACTGCATATAATGAATTCGATACGATTTTACGCCCGCAAGATAGGAAACCTTCAGTTTAATAGAGGCTCCAGCCTTCAACTATTCGCCGAAAGGTTTTCGCACTCTTAGAACAGTCAAATGCCAAAAAGCATTGAGTAAGAATAGTTTTTTTTCCGTGTGCCATCGACCAGAACTAGATAAACAGAGGCGCAAGGACCCCTCCACGTTCTGCAACATTATTTCATATGCAATCAATTACTTTTACCACGCAGCCCCAGCAAAGTAAAACATTAATGAATATGACTTGTCCTTTTCTTTTTTTCGAGCAACTAGCTGGCCAGCACTTCTTTTGATCCGTCTCATGTTATATTATGTCGAATCACAGTATTCTTCTGCCATATTGTAAAGAATGCGAAGCAAATAGCCAAATTTAGTTCCCGGCACATAAACGACGGCTCATTCTTTATAGATATGTGTTGATGCGCGTCCTGTTGCTTCCTTCAGGCAGCACTCATCCTCTCGATGTACAAGCTGGCAGTTGTTGCACTCTGGGCTCCATAATCAACATACTCTAAGTGGCCAAGTAGCATCTTTACTTCCAAACACCTTGGCGCGAGAATATGCTATTTTTTTTTACTTTCTGAAAATTATCAAGACGGACTGCCATACGATATTCGAGCAGAGAAAATTTTTACTGGGTGTTGCAGGGAAGATTAAATGATTTTGAAATAGGATTTTTGGGGTAAAAATATGGCTTTAGTGATATAGCATTGCCAGGCTTGGCGGGCACAACCGGTGCATTATTTTAACTAGAAAGGTGGTTAACTAAGTTTCAAAAATCAGCTTTATAACTTTTTGAGTTAGGAGCCTGGTTGCAATTAGGAATTTTTAGCTATTCGTTACTAACCGTGATATGCTTTTAGAACCTTGAAAACGTGATTACCCAAGCTGCTCCGGCCAGACAAAATCTGACTGCATCGTGCGAGAATACATGCGCTTTCGAAAGCCTGAGCGCAAAGAAACCCATCCTGTGCACGTAACTAGTCGACATAGCCAAATTTTGTTAAACCACAGCAGCAATTCTAAAAACTGGCATGGCGGCCACTAACAACTAACGGCCTTCTGATGAGGGCCTTCTCTTTGCCGAAACGTCCAATACGTTGTTTCAAACGTTGGGCTCTGTTTAGTCACTATATATATATATATATATATATATATATATATATATATATATATATATATATATATATATATATATATATATTCGTGAGGCAAACAACAAGAGACGCTGATCGCGTTAAAAACATAAAAAATAAAGCGGCTGAATGTAGCGGCAAGCAATGATTCAAAAGCGACGAAAGAAATCGGACGACCTGTTAAGCCAAGAAATGCACCCGATGTGCTAAGGCGCATTAGGCCGCAAAAGCAGGCTTGGCGACTATGCGCATTGTTCAGCTTGAAGAGAAGAAGCGAGCGGGCATGTCGAGCAGCCAAAGGGCCTGGTCTAGAGGCGCTACAGTTTATTATTTTGCTATGCATTTTATGGTTAATTTGTAACTTGACGAATACGTATTTAACAATATTTTCATAAAGAGAGAGTAAAAAGCACTGGTTATAATCGTGGTACTGATTCGCTGAAATCTGTTTCCATGACTCTCTTAGCGAATACGATTTCACAGATCTCGTTACGAAGATTCTTTCATATCTGCATACACAACGTGGCAAGTTTCTCTAGCACAATATCTCCACGAACCTGCGCTGTTAACACCCCTCTCATGTGATTGACACGGCGGCGAACACCTTTCCCTGAGGTGTGGCAGTACACTAAAAAACGTTAAAAGCGCGTTTCTTGATCCCATTCAGTTAACCCTGAAGAAGGTGCAGAGTTGGCACAGAGGCGTTGGTTCTCTAGTTACCTTCTGGCGCGAGTGCAACGGTATTTTCTCTCTAACTGTCATGTTTTACACTGTTTCATCTTAGAGCTACACACAATTACCGACTGCACTCAAAGTTCTCTAAATGGCGGTAAGTAATATGACGGTACCAAGGGAAATTCTCATACTCGCGCCACGAGGTTCTTGAAAATAACAACTGTTGGCATGTCGCGATAACTATTGGTTTTTTCTAATATTTCTGTTCTTGAGGAGGCCGCTGTGCGTATGTGCAGTCGATTTGCGTTGATTGGGTGAGTGTTTAGGAATGAAGGTGACAAGAATGTTGAAATCGCGGTATTCTTCTCATAATTCGTGGCGGTGAATAAATAAATTTTCCTGAATTATTTGCTGCCACTATGGCATCACCATTCTTAAAAATATGAAAAGCCTGGTTGAATGAAAACACAGATATTTTTTTTCTAATAAAAACTCAAAAATTTCACAGTTTGCCACACCCTAAGGGGCAGAATGAGACAGTGGACGGCACAATATATGACGCCCCTAAAAAATTCAGGTATTCCTCATTATTCTAATGAATGCACAAGAAGTTGCCTCCACAGAAACCAATACTTTCTTTGTGAGCCATGCGAAATGACAAAACCTGCGTCGTGACAGAAGCCTGCACTATTTTGTTTCATTACCCGCTAGAGACAGTTTACAGTTAGGCTTGCCGTGCGTCTAAATTAAATATCATCCTGAATTTCTCGCCTTCGTCCTAGCTTCATGCTGTGTCATTGTCACAACTGTTGTTCTTTCGTTCATTGCCATTGAATTCACAAGATATTTTATTCAATTCCCAGGACGTGGAGACAAGGCTTTGAATGTGACTGTAGGTCAGGCCGAACCGAGCCTTTGTTCAAATATGATTTTCAAGCAGGTGTTCTTGCCCACCCGAAAGAGTTACACCGCCCTGTTTGAGATGACGTTTGTGCAGCTTCTCCCGCTCATATCCTCTCATTTTCTGCACTGTTCCGCGGTGGGCGTCCTTGGGAATGCCAAACTGTTTGACGGCACCGCCACTGCTTCCTGCTGTCGAGAGCTTTCTTTGCGTCAGCTGTGCACTAGTTGGGAACCTGTGTTTTTCTTTTCTATTATCGGGACAAAATATTTCAGGAACTGTGAACTGCATCTCATGTCACATCACAGTTCTTAGCCGCTGAGATCACACTTATTTGTTTGGAAGTCAAACTCTCATGCTTTAAATTGTAATACTGAGATGGAGTGATCATTGCTAGGAATGACACATTAGAACTAACATAGATAACAATAAAAAAAATGTAGAGCTTTGGAGCGAGGAATGAAGCTAATATTATTACTTTAGGCCCTGCAAAAAAAAAAGCAGAATGTCCGCATACTCACCGCGTATAGCCCGATGTAAAAACAGATTCCCTGTTAAGAAAGCGAGGTGGAAAATTACATAAATTTGTCAGATAAATGAAGCTAAATAAGCACTCATGTTTATGCTCGACGCTAGGCCGGATTAGCTGCAGAGAATAAAAATTGCTGGCTTCATAAATGTACTTTTTTTAACCTTGCTTGCTTTTCACGAA
>JARKHS020031299.1:0-28397 GCA_030143305.2 Amblyomma americanum | reverse complement strand
GAATTTCACATTTCGTCACATCCTAAGGGGCAGAATGAGACAGTGGAGGGCACAATATATGACGCCCCTCAAAAATTCAGGTACTCCTCATTATTCTAATGACTTCACAAGAAATTGTGTACACAGTAACCAATACTTTCTTTGCGAGCCGTGCAAAATGACAAAACCTGCGTCCTGACAGAAGCCTGCACTATTTTGTTTCATTACCCGCTAGAGACCGTTTACAGTTAGGCTTGTCGTGCGTCTAAATTAAAGATCATCCTGAATTTCTTGCCTTCGTCGTAGCTTCTTATTGTGTCATTGTCACAACTGTTGCTCTTTCGTTCAGTGCTATTGAATTCGCAAGACATTTTATTCGATTCCCAGCACGTGGAGACGAGGTTTTGAATATGACAGTAGGGCAGGCCGAACAGAGCCTTTGTTCAAGTATGATTTTCAAGCAGTTGTTCTTGCCCGCCCGAAAGAGTTACGCCTCCCAGTTTGAGATGACCTTTGTGCAGCTTCTGCCTCTCGCATCCTCTCATTTTCTGCACTGTTCTGCGGTGGGTGTCCTTGGGAACACCAAACTGTCTGACGGCACTGCCACTGCTTGCTGCTGTGGAGAGCTTTCTTTGTGTCGGCTGTGCATTAGTTGGGAACCAGTGTTCTTCTATTCTATTATCAGGGCCAATTATTTCAGGAACTGTGAACTGCAACTGATGTGACATCACAGTTCTTAGCCGCTGATATCACAGTTATTTGTTTGGAAGTCAAACTCTCATGCTGTAAATTGTAATACTGAGATGAAGTGATCATTGCTAGGAATGACACATTAGGACTAACATAGATAACAATAAAGGAAATGTACAGCTTTGGAGCGAGCAATGAAACTAGCAAAAAAACAGGATGTCCGCTTTCGCACCGCGTACAGCAGGCTGCAAAACAGATTCCTTTTAAAGAACGCGAGGTGGAAAATTCCATACGTTTGTCACGATAAGCGCAGCTAAACAAACACTAATGTTTATGCTGGACGCTAGGCCAGATGACCTGCAGAGTATAAAAATTGTTGGCTTCATAAATTCACATCTTTGGCCATTTTTGCTTTTCACGAAGCGTAAATTGGTGTTGTTTTACACTCTGCTTGGAAAACACCTGTCTTGTCAGTTTGAATTTAATTACAGTGGGCACACGGCGGGTAGCTAAAATAATTGTCTATGTAATCTTATCACTCATTTTAAATTTAGTGGCTTTATGTACGAAATGTTAGGTTTGGCCCGAAAAAACATCTGTCCATGTGGCGTCTAACACGCAGTTCTCCTCTTACAGCGTCTTATTTCTGTATTGCTTTAGTGTGAGTTATATGGATTTTATATATATGGATGGTTATATGGATATGGAGCAGCGATGGCGTAGAGGTAGAACATCCGCCTCGCGTGCAAGAGGACCGGGGTTCAAATCCTGGTGCCGCGCAATTCTCCACCGGGTTAAAAAAAAAAAAAAAAAAAAAAATCCGCGTGTCGATGGAATTGCATAACCAGGCCTGGAGTGCGGCCTTATCTCGGTGACCAGAACCGACAACGCACTCTCTCACCAGAGCAGGATTTGGCCACCCTGGTGTAGTACTTGGCCACAACCTTCTATGATCAAACCAATTAACCCTCGGCCCTCAGTCCCCAGCGGCTGCGGAGCAACTGACCACGGCGGCGGTCAGACCTGTGACGCAGCGGAGGGTGCTAAGAATCTCTGGCTCCGGACAGGCCGCCATTGGAATCTGAACCTGGCAACGTTTAACGCTAGAACTTTAGCTAGTGAGGCTAGCCTAGCAGTGCTGTTCGAGGAACTAGCGGAAATTAAATGGGATGTGATAGGGCTTAGCGAAGTTAGGAGGACAGGTGAGGCGTATACAGTACTAAAAGACGGACACATACTGTGCTATCGCGGGTTAGAGGATAGACGAGAACTAGGTGTGGGTTTCCTCATTAATAAGGATATAGCTGGCAACGTAGAGGAGTTCTACAGTATTAACGAGAGGGTAGCAGCTATAGTAATTAGGCTGAATAGGAGGTACAAGCTGAAAGTGGTGCAGGCCTACGCACCCACATCCAGCCATGATGACCAGACCGTTGAAAGCTTCTATGAGGACGTAGAATCAGCAATGAATAGAGTAAAATCGCAGTACACTGTACTGATGGGCGACTTCAATGCGAAGGTGGGCAAGAAGCAGGCTGACGACCACGCGGTAGGTGACTATGGGATAGGCTCTAGAAATAGCAGGGGAGAGTTATTAGTAGAATTCGCGGATAGAAATAATTTACGGATCATGAATACCTTCTTCCGCAAACGAGAAAAAAGGAAGTGGACCTGGAAGAGCCCCAATGGGGACATTAAAAATGAAATCGACTTCATACTATGCGCTAAACCTGGCATCATTCAAGATGTGGCCGTCCTCGGAAAGGTGCGTTGTAGCGACCACAGAATGGTAAGGTCTAGAATTTGCTTAGACTTGAAGAGGGAACGGAAGAAGCTAATGAAGAAGAAGACCATTAACGAGTTAGCCATAAGAGGGAAAGCACAGGAGTTTAGGATAGCACTGCAAAACAGATATTCGGCGTTGACTGAGGAAGACGATCTTGATGTTCATTCAATGCACGATAATCTGTCATCAATAATTACGGAGTGCGCAGTAGAAGTAGGCGGTAGGACAGTTCGAAAGGATACCGGGAAGCTATCTCAGGTGACGAAAGATCTGATTAAGAAGCGCCAAAACATGAAGGCATCTAACACTATCGATAGAATAGAAATAACGGAGCTATCAAAGTTAATAAATAAGCGCAAGGTAGCCGACATAAGGAAGTTTAATATGGAGAGAATCGAGCATGCTATAAAGAACGGAGGTAGCCTAAAAACAGTGAAGAGGAAACTAGGCATAGGTAAAAACCAGATGTATGCATTAAGAGACAAGCAGGGCAATGTCATTAGCAATATGGATAAGATAGTTAACGTAGCCGAAGAGTTCTACACAGACCTGTACAGTAGCCAATGTAATCAGAACGCTAATGGTAAAGACAGCAGTGCACAGCAATGCGTCATCCCGCCAGTAACGAAAGATGAAGTAAAGAAAGCCTTAGAAGCAATGAAAAGGGGAAAAGCAGCTGGGGAGGATCACGTAACAGCAGATCTGTTGAAGGATGGAGGGGACATCGTGCTAGAAAAACTAGCCACCCTGTATACGCAATGCCTTATGACCTCGACTGTACCAGAAGCTTGGAAGAATGCAAACATTATCTTAATTCATAAGAAGGGAGACGCCAAGGACTTGAAAAATTACAGGCCGATCAGCTTACTATCCGTTGCCTACAAAGTATTTACTAAGGTAATCGCTAATAGAGTCAGGGCAACGTTAGACTTTAATCAACCAAATGATCAGGCAGGCTTTCGTAAAGGATATTCTACAATAGATCATATTCACGCTATCAATCAGGTGATAGAGAAATGCGCAGAATATAACCAACCTCTATATATAGCTTTCATTGATTACGAGAAAGCATTCGACTCAGTGGAAACCTCAGCAGTCATGCAGGCATTGCGTAATCAGGGGGTAGAAGAGCCTTATGTCAAAATACTGGAAGATATATATAGCAACTGCACAGCTACTATAGTGCTCCATAAAGTCAGCAATAAAATTCCAATAAGGAAGGGCGTCAGGCAAGGAGACACGATCTCGCCAATGCTGTTCACCGCATGTTTGCAGGAGGTATTTCGAGGCCTGAATTGGGAACAGTTGGGAATAAGAATAAATGGAGAATACCTAAATAATCTTAGATTTGCTGATGACATTGCCTTGCTGAGTCACTCAGGAAGTGAACTGCAAATCATGATCAACGAGTTAGACAGGCAGAGCAGATCGATGGGTCTAAAAATTAACATGCAGAAAACCAAGGTAATGTTCAACAGCCTAGCAAGGGAACAACAGTTCACAATTGGCAGCGAGAGCCTAGAAATTGTGCCGGAATACGTCTACTTAGGGCAGGTAGTGACAGCTGATCCGGATCATGAGAGAGAGATAACTAGAAGGATAAGAATGGGGTGGAGCGCATATGGCAAATTCTCGCAGATCATGAGTGGCAGTTTACCAATTTCCCTCAAGAGGAAAGTGTACAACAGCATAATCTTACCGGTACTCACCTACGGGGCAGAAACGTGGAGGCTAACGAAAAGAGTTCAGCTTAAGTTAAGGACAACGCAGCGAGCCATGGAAAGAAAAATGATAGGTGTAACGTTAAGAGATCGGAAGCGGGCAGAGTGGGTGAGGGAACAAACACGGGTTAATGACATCCTAGTCGAAATCAAGAGAAAGAAATGGGCTTGGGCAGGGCATGTAATGCGAAGGCAAGATAACCGCTGGTCCTTAAGGGTAACGGAGTGGGTTCCAAGAGAAAGTAAGCGTAGCAGGGGGCGGCAGAAGGTTAGATGGGCGGATGAGATTAAGAAGTTTGCAGGTAAAGGGTGGATGCAGCTGGCAAAGGATAGGGTTAATTGGAGAGACATGGGAGAGGCCTTTGCCCTGCAGTGGGTGTAGTAGGGCTGATGATGATGATGATGATGATATGGATTTTTAATAAAGCGAACAAACTCCTAATTTTAGAAACTCGGTTTTACAGCGCTAAGTGTTAGACGCCCACCCCTGGCTTTTTCGCCGTCGGCGCAACCGGTGGGTGCATTAATGCAGCAGTCACTGACATAAACGCACCAAACGTAACCTCAATGATCTAAATGTCACGTGACCTTATATCGCAGTCAACCAGGCTCGCATAAGCCTACGGGCGGCTCTGTAGGGAACAGGCGCCTGCCAGTGCAGGCGTGCATCACTTGACCACTACGACAGTGCGCTAGGAATATATCCCCAAACTAAACGTCTAAACAGCTATCGCTGAACTTCGCGTTACGAAGTCATAATCGTCTTCTGAATTTTTGATCTGAAAAGGTCAGTACCCTGACTGGCATACAAGGCTAACTGCCTGCTTATAAGGAGTTGCTCTCAGTGATGTGACAAAAAATGAACAAAGTACGGAAGCTAGGAGTGTTCGAGGAGGCAATACCAGCCAATTAACGCAGGTGTTCGTTTTAAGCATTGATGGGCTACACACGCCTCTGCAGACAAAGAAACCACACCTCGTGATCGTCTATTAGCGAAGCGTTGTTTATTGACTATCATAAGTTTAAGCAGAGTCCCGTGTTTGTGTAAATTTGGGGACTGCATGTAAAGACATTGATGCGAAACCATGTATCACGAAAATGTTCCATTTTCTGACTACCACGACGGTTAAGTGAACGCTTCAAAGGTTTTATTGACACTCGAAGCACGTAATTCCCCTCCCTGAAGCCCAAGCCATTGCAAGAATCCAAGAATAATACAACGAAAGTTTCTTAAGCAAATTTCCACTTGCGTTGTTAATTGTGTGACAGCTGTACCATTTACCTTCCGTATTATTTTTTTTAGTGCAATAGCGCATTTCCAAGGAAGCTCCAAATACGACCATATGGCGGATATTATTGCAACTCGACTCCTCGCGCTGAAAAAAAGCTCCAGGTGCGCTCCAAAATTCTTTTTCCTACACTGAAAAATAATGACATGAAACCAGTTATCAAACCGTATAAAAATATATTTCGCGAAATGCAGAGAAACTTGTGTGTTTCAACAAACACTGAAACTGGACTTCGATTTTAAAAATAACCCCACAAAAAAATTAAACGCCTAATTATCAGGCATAACCTTGGTATGTCCTTTCCCAAGCAAGTTGTTTTGAAAGGCTTTCTTACTGAAGATAGGACGCAGGAGGCGACAACGCTTGGAAATGAAGAAAAATAGTACTGTAATATGACATACACAAAAATATACAATAAAAACAAATATTTCACACTTTATTTGAAGTGGTGGCTCTAGCCAAAAATTCGAATAATTTGTTTCCCTGGAATAAATTCAAGTGGGTCCAGTCGAAACATCTGACACACAAAACCATTTTTTTCGTTTTTCATACCGGTGTCACACAGAAAATAGTATAAAAGATAAAGAGCGTTGATTATAAAGCCATCTGCTTTCAATTAAAAAAAAGAACTCGTTCACATAGTACGAGCATCTTCTACAGGCTTCTAACCGGAAGGATATATGACTTTGGACCGAGTGCGGAACAGAGAGCGAAATTCGTAGACCCGAACTTGAACCGAAGTTGAAAAAATTCTGGCTCGACGTCATATTCATAACCAGACCGGGGCTCGCCAAGCCATCAGCTTCATAGCTCTCTACTACATGACTCGGCGGACACCCAGAATCTAGAGCAGCCGTTTTGTGTCGTTTATAGGGAACTGTTGTGACTTCCTGAAGTATTTTATATAGAGCATTCTGTTCATTTTTCTTACCCTGTAGGGACTAATACGGCACCAAAGTTCTTCAGGACGTAATATTGAGTTTACCACAAGCGCAAAGCAGCCATATCAGATACGCTGACATAAACCATGTGCGACCAAAATTGTACCTTAGAGATTTTAGCAATTCTCAGCAACTAACAATTCTTTCAGCACAAAACTGATATCCCGTATTTCATCAGATTCAATTGAAGTGAAAAGGCGGCATTAACTCACAATTTATGCAGAGATAAGCGGATATCAAAGAACTTGGATACGTAAAAAGTTGTCGAAATAACGTTATTCATGTCTGCTTTATTCCATTTGCTTAGTCTACTCTATGAGGTAGACTGCACTTTACCTTTATATCTGGTGGCATTTGCCTTACGCGGAAAATTAGTGGCTTGAGAGTTCTCATGCCACCTCTATCACCCGCATTTAGTGTTTAAGCATTAAAGCAACCCAGGCCCGAGGCCCCTGTCTGTTTTTTTTGTGAGGCACCTGGCTCTACTGACGCGGGATATGTCTGCCCTTGTGGTAACTTTTGAAGTCTCTCACTCTAACTTTGATGATTTTAAGTTGACCGGGTGAAGAAGCTTGGATGAACTGACTGCAATTCACTTCGTTTTTCCTGGGAAAAAGATACGTGTTGGAGAGATTCGAGGGCTAAAAGCTACAAGGAATAAATTGACTGCGCCCAAGAGCCTCTAATGACAGTACGCGATGGAGCGTAAATGAAACGGATGAAGGCCAATTGCACAAGAATATTTAAAACGAACATAGAAAAATTCGCAAAAGATTTAAAGTGCACGCTTAACAAATATATGTGTTCGAATTTACACAAACAACAGGAAGGAGAAATTTACTATGTTACAAAATACCATGTGAAATCAGAAAGCCAAAGAAAAAAAGAAAAACAAAACACTCATCAGCAAATTCAATGCGCGTTCACTATGCGAAAGATTATGTGGCGCGCAACAGCAAATAACATCCGAGTTAATGTCTAAACACATATAAATGCTGAGAGTTTCTAGGCAAGCTTCTCACTGTATTTTCACCTGCAGATCTACGTTTCGCTACTATTGGGCAAAGTAGGAGAGCCTCTAGAACTTAGCAGTTTAGAATCTAGACGCTCTGTTCTCAAGGGAAAACGCCGTTCGGTCGCTGACTGCACCGTTCACAATATCTACATAGCACTGACATGGTGTGCGTCTGTTTTTATCGCTACGTATTTGCATTGTTGATGTTTCAAGAGTTACATTCCAGCAGTACTTACTGCTCTCATGGAACTACAACATTATTGTAGTCGGATTCAACTCAAGACTGAAGCGGCGAATGCTCCTCAAGTAGGTCTTGCAACCAATGATGAGGACAGATTTCCATAGTGCGATGGTTAATCCGATTAACCAGATGTTAATTCTCCTTAATCTGCCGCCTCCTGCAATTGCAGGCTGACAAGAGTATCGGTCAATGGGGAGATTAGGAGAATCGTTGAAGAGGTAGAATCGTTCAACGCCATTGCCTGGAGGGAGTCTTCTGAGGGGCATTTGCGGCTTAGTTCTTGAGTTGCATCCTGGTACAGTGCGGGTACAGTATCCTGTGTATTCGACGGGCACGGGGGAGCGTTGTTCTCTTCGTTGTCCTATTTTTTTCCTGCTTTTCCAGACATAAATTTGGGTAGTGCACATGTACTGCACGTGGTTTGAACCCAATCAATGGCGAGGACCTTAGGAGGCAGAAAGCCATGGAGCATAACATTTTCTTGTCTGTTTTGCGACGCCTGACATTTTCGATAGCAGCAGTGACTGTTAAGCAAGGCCAGAGCGAGCTCTGGAACGCATATGTTAGCCAACGCAGCTGCGTGCCGACACAGTGTAATTCGTCTCAACTGCGAAAGGGGGTCAGAGCCGGAGTGTATATTAACTGACTCGGTCGCAAGAGGTCGCGTGCATACACTGTCACTCCTATCAAGCTGCTAAATTTCTCCTTCTTGGTGAGTAAAGCTGGCAACTACTAGCAACTGTGCGCGTACGTGCAAAAGAGCGAGGTGTGTCGAGTGAAAAGGCTTCCGCGTGCAGTCCAGAGTATGTGATCATTGCAGTGCATGAGTGAGCAATCGAACGCACATTTTTCACTTGCACCAGACAGCATATATCAATAGCGTTATTTATTTTATTTCCACGCTAATGTGTTAGAAGTGACCTGAAAATCTGCGGTAGCACGCTACGAGGTTGGGGCTCCGTGGAATGCAGAGAATTACGTCGAAAAATCGAAAAAAACAAAAAATATAAAGCAGCTTTTGTCCTCCGCATAGACAGGATAAATTGGGCAACCAAACTCTGAAGGGAGCACTCTAAACAACCTGCGCGAGTTGCTTTCTCTGCTCTGCCAAAAAATAAAACTATGGCATCCGCTCGTTACCTGTCTAGTTTGCTATTTACACACGTGTCTACGCCATCAGCCACCATTAGCTGGAGACAATATTCGCAACAGTGCAAAACCATAGCGGTTCTTATATATTGTTATATAGAATTGGTCGAATGTCAGGGATTGTTGGTCGCATGCATAACGACGATTAATATCTCGGTGTGGGATAGTTGGAGATTAATCTTAGAAAGCGGCAACGCGAAGCAACAAGGACGAGAGAGAGACACGAGGACACAGGACAAGCGCTCAACTACCAACTGAATTGTTTTTGATAACAGGCCACATTGTACATAATTCAATACATCACGTGCCCAGTGACATGAGCAACCATGAACATGCAATCAGTGCCGAAGCAACACGCAGCTTTATCACTGAAGGCCAGATGCCGGCAACCATCTGAAGTGCGTGCCACCAAACGCGGAAGGGAGGACCGAAGCACATAAGTACAAAACGCGTCTTCACGCCACAGCAAAAAGTAGCGTCAACACGTCTGCCGCATACGCACAAAAATTTCCCATTGTGTGGTGCAACACATATTGTGTTTAAACTTCGCTCAATTCTTTATTTATCTCGAATTATTTATGCAAAAGCCCCTGTTATTCTTTAATGCCCAAGCTGGCTTCGATAGATTGTGAAAAGAGCTCGAGAACAACCGACTCAAGTTTTTTTTTATATAGAACCGTTCGTCCGTCGTGATCCTTTCTTCCGCGATGGCCGCGAAATACAAAACAAACTGCATTGCGCTTTTAGGTCCCCGTGTCCTATCACCCTATCCAATCCTATCCTATCCTACCCTATCCTATCTTATCCTATTCTATGCTATTGCATCCTATCCTATTCTATGCTATCCTATGCTATCCTATCCGGTCCTATCCTATATTACCCTATCCTATCCTATCCAGTCATCATACACAGTGTTTTGAAAGAATGAAGTGTTCTCGCTATCCGTTTCCAAGTAAGAGGGGCTGATGTCAGTATCAGCCTGAAATTGAGTCAGATCCTTCTGACCAAAACATAGAAATTCCGCACTTCCGTCTCCAAGGAGTGACGAGCAGGCAATTAAACACCGGATGAGATGACGCTTTTATTCGGTCATCACACAGACCAAAGAAAAAAGCAAATAAAAGCAACAGTCACCTATGCTAAGGTAGCGCTCTTGTATTACTGCGTTCGCCGTAAAGTCCTCCTTCCGTCCTTGAAGGTATTTGTGAGCGCTACCAAAATACGGAAAGGTACGAACACACAAGACAAGCGCTTGTCTTGTGTGTTCGTCCCTTTCCGTATTTTGGTAGCGCTCACCAATACCTTCAAGGATGCATTTCCAACTAGCCCCAGTTGTAGCTCTTTTGTCCTCCTTCCGTAAAGAAGCCGTGGTCTTTATGTGTTTCAGAAGCCACACCACACAACGATGTTAGCGGATCATAGCAGGTTGGAGGGCCTTCCGGGAACACTCACGGACTTCTAAGCCATAGTAGCCGGGTTCGAACCCGGCGGCGGCAGCCGGGTTTCGATGAAGGCGAAACGAAAAAGGCGCCAGTGTGGTGTGCGATGGCAGTTCACGCTAAGGATTCTGAGGTGGTCGCAGTTCTTTTCAGAGTCCAACACTAAGGCACGCATTTTTCTCTTGCCTATTTAACCCCCACATTATTACCTTCCCTCATGGCGCGGTTGAGGTATCCACAGTTTATTGACACAGTTCTTGCGGCATTACCTTTCCACAAAAGCTATAAGCCATTACCCGCACCCAGGGGCCGAAGGGTTCTATGCCGAGCGCCATCCTTTGGATGCCTAGAGGTGATCCCACCGGAACGTGCTAGAGAGAGCCTCCACAGACATATGTACGCACCAGCCTCCACCCACCAGCGAGCTGCACAGCAGCAAAACGAGAAAGCGACAGCGAAATCAAATTCAAATACACATCGAGAAGGCGACCAATGTAAAGTGGAAATCTGCAAATTAGGCATTGTTCGCAACCCGTACGATCGCTCCTGCATTTTTTTCTACCTGTGTTCAGGCAGTCGCTTCGAGGGCAGTCGCTCCTTATGTCACGGTAAATGTCCATGCTTCATTTCTTGGGAACTCGATTGGTGCGCAATAATACCGCAGCGCAAGAACCAGCTGCGTGTTTTTTTTGTTATCTCATGGGATTTTTTGAAATTTTTTTAAATATAGAGACAGCGAAGGAGGCACGCTGCCACATCAGCATACACCTGCTGATGGTGAACACACCCTAAAGTAGCGTGTTTTAGGTTAAAAAACTCAATTCCAAATAAATAATGCTAATAATAGAAAATTAGGAGGAATTTAAAAAATGCTCGTTTTGCGCAACTGAAAGGTAAGGAAGGCCTTATTGGTTTTACGCGTCTTTGGAGCAACACGTTTTTGAGCCGCCGTTCAAGGCACGATAATGAACACACGAAAATAACCACTGCTCATAGATTGCAATAAAAAGGGAAAGAAAATTTTGTGTAACGGTTATTACACGAAAAAACATATAAATGAAAAAAGAAAATTGGTTTTTGGAGAAAAGAAATGGCGCCGTATCTGTCTCACATATTGGCGCAAGCCTGAACGGCGCCGTAAAGAGAAGAATAGAGGGGGAGTGAGAGAAGAAAGGAAGAAATAGGTGCCGTAGTGGAGGGCTCCGGAAAAATTTCTACCACCTGGGGATATTTAACGTGGACTGAGATCGGAAAGCACACCGGCGCCTTTAGACAGGACATTATTCTTTAGAACCAAAAGAAAACACGAAAATTTGCCGCCCTTGAAATTCAAATCTTCACTCTAAGCACGCATAACCCTATATGAGAAAAAAGGCCCCCTCCGTCTAGACGATGTTGAAGTAACGAGCGTTAGCTGTATCGTTTACTACAATTCATATGAATGAGGTTAACGAGAGGTGCATCCATGTCCTTCTTCAAACACACTGTCGTAGAGAATGTATCGACGAAACCAGCGCATCTGAGAGGAGCTCCCGAGGGAGACAGCACATTACCGACCGATTGATAGAACATAATAGCGTCCCCTTGGAAACAGGGTAGATTGCCACCATGCTCGGCTAAGCGTGTACGTACGCCGCCTAGCGGAGCGATCGACGCCTAGCGCCATCTGTCAGAGAAATTACGATGCACCTCTGCCCATTGTCGAGTTACACCCCCTCAATATATGTCCCAAACTGAATTTCCTTCGTTCGGGGAACCGCCGCGCTGGCTCAGTGGTTAGGGCGCTCGGCTACTGATCCGGCTTTCCCGGGCTCGAACCCTACCGCGGCGGCTGCGTTTCGATGGAGGCGAAACGCTAAGGCACCCGTGTGCTGTGCGATGTCAGCGCACGTTGAAGACCCCCAGGTTCCCTTACGGCGCGGTTCAGGTGTCCACCGATATGTGAGACAGATACTGCGCCATTTCCGTTTCCCCAAAACAATTTTTCATTTTCATTTTCTTCGTTTGGGGTGTCTAGGTGGGCCTAGAATTGGGCATGCGGTGCGACATGGTAACGCTTCAATTAGTAATTGCTTGTATACAATGTTTACTTATTATATAAATTTGGTTTTATTCATGCACCACAATTCATAGGGTCTTATTTACCTACCAAATTTGGTACACAACCGTCCATCCACGGGTGGTGCCCCCTGTTGTCAAAGTATATATATAGCTGAACCAATGCATGCTAACATAGCGGTCCCACAACGGCAGTTTTCTTACCCATTACAGAATATTTTTTGGGAGGAAAGGGTTTGGAGGGCACAACCAATTTTAATGGCCGCCATCTTGGATTCGAGAAGCCGAAACGGTATGTCGGCATTTCGTGCCCTGACGTCATACTGAGGGGGTAGGGGAAGAACGAACAGGGAGCCACAAACAATTTTAATCGCGGCCATCTTGGATTTGAGGAACCGAAACTATGCCGACATTTCGTCCCCTGACTTCATACTCACATAGTTTCACCTCTATCCACCATATTGGACCGTGACGTCATCATTGGCACACGGCAAGTGGTTCTTTCTACAATGCTATTGTAGATTCCGCTACAAGTGTCAGTGTGAGATGTGCTGTTTTTTAGTTGCTGCCACAGATAGCACTGTGATCTCAAGGTGGTAACAGACCCCACGAAATCTCGAAACGTGATGAGCAGTTATGCCACAGAGGGCACAGTGATCTCAGGGTAGTAGCACATTCCACAAAATTTTGAGACGGGATGAGTAAGAGCTAACGCTCTTAAAAGGAGGAATGTATCTAATAGCGCCCTCCCTTCTAGGGGCAAGGTATGCTCCCCAACTACCATAGTAGATCTTGTGAGGAGTCGGACCTCTTCGTCTTTTTTAGCGTTTCTTTCCTCGCGGTGTCATTTCTAGTTACCTTAACTAACAAGGGAGGACGCCAGCATCGCAGTGCCACGGATTGCGCGATTGCTGTGCGTGGGTAAGCGCTTTCTTCACCTTGGAAACTCCATGCGCGTTGACATTCCGTCGCGGCGCTCCGCTCTCCGCCAGCGGGAAGAGAGCACCTTGGGGCCCGTCCGGCCTCAGAGCTTATCGCCTGCCCTTGCATGGACGAACGCTCGCTGAGTCGTACCATCTCCATTAGTTAGCGCATTTTGTTGCTAGGTGGAATTATTGCTGCAATGAGTGCCTTGTTTTATCAGCAAGCATGTCGTCCTTTCGTTGCCCCGCAGAGGAAGACTTGCCCTGGTAGGCGTACGCCCGGCGGCGCTCGCAATCACGGGTTTCCGTCCGCGGTCTAGAACTATATCAGCCGCGGTTAAGCGGAGAGAACGTATTTTTCCCCTATAGGAACCCTACATCTGGTAGACTGGCATCAGGCCTGCACTTAGAACTTGGATGACTGTCTGTTAGGTTCGATGAGCTCTTTTTGTCCCGACTTTCACAGTGCTAGGCCCAGCGTGTTATTTGACCGCAATGACCTGTGGCAGGCTTCCTTGAATGTGGGGTGGATTTGGCTGCAGCATGTTCGCCGCAGCCCATTCATCTTCAATTTTTTTCTCCAGAGTTTCTTCAGCACATGCACCACTTCGTCCGCAATGAGGGAGCGCGAGGCTTAGAGCCCGTGGAGTTGCCATTCTCGAAGCGAGATTGTACGGAAGCTGCGTCGGTGGTCCAAGTTTTTTGTACATATTTTTTTTGCTGTCTCGGTTTCGACTCTTCGAGTCGCGGCTCTGGTAGCCGTGATGCCTGGGCCACGGTCACCGCTACGAGCTCGCTGGTATTGTAGTGGGCACCGGGCGGTCCGAGACCGTCCTATACTCTGGGCGCAGACCGCTCAGAAGAGCCCGGAGTAGAGCCAGAAGACGACAATCACCTGAAGCGGAATTGTGGTGATCAGCCCCTAAATCCTTGGCTCCACGGTCTTCCACAGCGGTCGTTTGCCCCGTCATCCTGTCCTATCGTTCATGGCCTTACACAACGGCACTGGTGGCTACGCGCTCGAACTTTTTCTGTCATTGTCATCATCATCAAACCTGACTTTGCCCACTTCAGGAGAAAGACCTCTCCCATCTCTCTCTAATTAAGTTTGCCCTTTGCCAGCTGCGGCAACCGTATCCCAGCAAACTTCATAATCTTATCAGCCCATTTAACTTTTTGCCCCCCTGGTGCGCTTGCCTCCTCTTGAAATTCACTCCGTTACTCTGAAGGACCAATGGCTATCTTGCCTTCGCATTACATGCTCTGCCCAAGCCCATTTCTTAAACGGCATTTAGCCGGTTCCACTTGGTACCAAGCTTGGTGAACACGACCACTTCTTGGCCCTAGGGTCGTTTAGGAAGGGATGGGATGTGAGGATATATATCAGTCCCAAGCCTCATAGTAATGGCCGTGTATAGTTTTCACACGATGAACAGCGTGTTCCGCTCGGGAGGTTTTCGCCGGTAGGGCATGCTCGCTACCCCTGATTCCTTTCTGGCTCCAGCAATGATGCCACCACGCAGGCTTTCCCTCTTTCTCCTTTTAGAACGAAGAGTTCTCTGCACGGCCCTGGAAGGGCCTCTTCCTCCGGAGGCCATATATATATTTAGCATCTTTTGAAAGCGTTCTATTTTAGTTACGGGATGTAGCACACGCAAATTTTATCGAGCATGGGTGCTGAAACAATTTCAGGCCTATTTGGAAGCGGGAAAAGTATGTCATGCGCACAATTTGGGGCGGTCGGTGGCGCGTCGCGATCGTTGTTCTACGATTACGATCCATTTCAGCACATAAGCGAAGCGTCACGCGTACTTTTTTTTTGCAAGGTTATATAGTTCTAATTGTAATCGTAACTAACGGCGCCTAAAATGTGATTCACGACGTAAGGTGTATTCCCACTTTCCTACTACCTGCAAGCTTAAGAGCACCTTGTACCCTCTGTTCGCTTTTTAATTGAAGCACGAGTCTTTTTTTTTGTGAAATATTTCATAATGCCGGTAACCTTCCTTGGCATCATCATTTCTCTTTTCTAGAAGTATTGCACGTATACAAAGTGACATTTAAATATTGTTGCTTTTTATGCGACCATATTCATCCATATATCGAACAATGCGGACCAGTTTCTATACGAAACTAAGTGCGCAATACAGTGGCTTTAAAGAGAGTGGGTTGCTGAGTTACAGATTTAATAAGCATATTTTTAACTACAACGAAACACATGTTACTGTAATCATATTAGCATATGCGCCCACGTACGGGCATATGTCAATACTTATTACAACAAGCTTGTGCTGTTACTCGTATTTAAAACGTGTATCCAGAGGACGCTTCGAAAAGCTAATGGCAAAGTTTTATAGCACCCATAACAACTTAGTGCCAACCCTTCTTTACGACCTGACGTGTTTTGCACAGAACTATGAGAATAGCAAACTAGCGGATTCTTTTTTTGAAAGTGTTTCTTTCAGGTGGATTTGCAGCGTTCACTTTAAAAGCGAGATGTATTTGTATGCGCTTTATCGAATGCAGTAAGATTTCGAAAAATACTGCACCGGTTAGCAGATCGTGCGTAAGTTTTAAGGAGAATGATTTTGCTACAATCCCATTTTTTTTCACAATTAAAGCGCATTGAGTGTATCGAAAACAGACCTAGATTGTAAGATCTTCCGGGCGTGTAGATGAATTGTACTGGCTTTTCAACGTTGGTATTTCAATAAATTATGACACTTTAAAAATTCAATAAAATGTGACACTCATATTTCCACTGGCGAACTAAAAAATTATGTTTATTGATGCCTGATAATCAACATAGACGGGAAGATTTTTGCTGTCCCCGGCAACTGAAGCTGACGACTGCAAGTGTATAAGGTTACGCTCAAAAAAGTTACGTAGCCCTGCAGCGATAGATTAGAGCTTTTCTAATTGCAAAAAGTCTGCTTTCACTGTGAACAGATCTTTAATAGGGAACAAAAATCTTAAAAATGAAATCTAGATGTTAACATTGCAGGCCGTCTTATCAAGTAGGCCGCTTGCGTTTGCGCAATTCATTGAGCACGAAGTTCTAAGCCAATTTTCTACGCAGAAAATCCATCCCCCGCTTCTGGACAATAACATAACCAATATCAGTCACAGTATCGAGTTTTCTAAAAGAAAGTTCGCGGAGTGATCCCCTCTGTCCCTGGACCACTGTGAGTGGAAATGAGAATCTACATAGTGGCGCTTAAACTTGATAAGAGCTTGAGGACGCCGCTTTGTTGTTTAATTTGATTGGCGTCACTGACACGCATGGGCGCGGCGCACTTCCGCTATAAAGTTTAAAAACGCATACATTGGTCAGGGCTATGTGCGCTGTGCGGCTCGGGTACCTGAGAGCAAGGTCAAAACTCGTCCTTGCGCGCTTGGGAACCTATACACAATTGAGCACTAGCGCGCAGGGATATACGCTTAAACTGCGTCATGAGCCGACAGTTGTTGCAGAGCAGCAGCCATCTTGTCCTCTAGACGCCTCGCGCCAACATTTCCCTGTCATGTTAAGATTGTCTTTAATACCTCGCACACGAAAGTGCATGCGAAAGGTGTAGTTTAGGGGGATGCTGCTGCGTGCATCAAGCGTGAGGATTTTAGATCGCAGCACTCTGTAAGAAGCCGGTGTAGTTGGTGCTTACTAGCGCATACTTAGCCTGAAATACAGGCCATGCCAGCCCGGAACCAGAACATCACGCCAATCAGGTAGTACTTTGCAATGTTACTCTGCAATGCAATATTATGATAGTTTTTTTATAGTTCGTTTTTATTCTTCCTTTGTTCTTGCTCTTCACAAGGTGTAGCTAATTTTGGCCCTTTTCTATCGCTCACCTCTTCTTATTGACATTCACTACTGGAATCAGCTCCCTGACAACGCGGCACCTATTGCTTACCACGCCACATTTCTTGATACCTTGAGGTGCTGGCTGAGGCATCGCCCATAACGAATCTTTTACCTCTTGTGTGAATACTGTGAACCTTTGCCTGTTTTGTATGTGTTCTGTGCATTATAAACCTTTGTTGTACCCCAATCAGAAGTAAGTTTTTGAAAACTTGTCAAGCTTTCTCGGAGAAAAATATGAAAATTGGATAATTGTAAGACACTTTTATGGAAACATTGATGTTAATGGTCCATTATTCTGACATCTAGCAAAATTTTTCTTTTACAGTGCTTCCATCGATCGCAGTGAAAAGTTAGATTGTCACAAAAAGCCAAAAGGAGCGCTTTTGACGTAGCAAAAATATGAATAGAAAAATAAAACAAGACTGCCATTGGGTGATCTGCGGATATATTGATTCTTATAGTGAAATTGAACATTATATGAAAAAATTGTGTCCATACACGGTTTTCCTCTAAGCAATGTTTTTGCCCAGAATTGCTGGGTATGTTCCAACTTGGCGCCAATTATTCTTAAAGGTATTAGAAAGCTTGAGGGCATATTCGATTAGTTTCGAGTAATTTTGAACACACACTTGCAATAGTTTCTTGGGCACATAGCACAGAGCACATCACAAGCTTGCGGGCCGTCCAATAAAAATCAGTTGTCAGTATAGCGCTCTGTTGTGTGACGTGTGTGTTCCTTCTGTCCCGTCTTCAGCGCTGTAGATATGGAAGTTAGAACCCAACTCGCCCACCATACTGTATTGTGGATTGGATTGGAAAACGTTTATAATCGGCTTGAGTTATAAATGGGTTTGTTGATTTTGTTAGGTGGCCGTCAGTGGAGACGGGCGGCGACCTCTTGGGCTCTCGTCACCACCTGTACTTGGGTTTCCAGGTCGGATCTGAGCAACAAGGTCTCCCACGTGCCCGGGAGCGCGAGCCTCTTGAGCGATATTGGTGGGGGATCTCTCGGACAGTCCCAGAAGATGTGGTCTACGGTGGTTTTGCCGCCGCATTTGCTGCACTCCGGCTTAAATCTATCCGGGTACACATGGCTTAGACAGCTGGATTAGGGAGAGTTTTTGTTTGAAGTTGTCTCCACAGTACCTCCTGTTCTTTGTTTATGCTTTTATGCGGAGCAGGGAAGGTTAGCCTTTCTAGCCTGTAATGCTGAGTAATCTCATTGTAGGTATTAAGGCCGTCTCTCGTCATTTCGACGTCCGAGTTAGCATTCACAGCTCCGCCGATAGATCCTCGAGATTTATCGTGGGCTGCTTTGTTCCCTGGGTTTGATGAGTGAGTCGGTACCTAAACCAATTCCACATCTGTCCTATCTTTCGGGTAATTCCTGAGAATTCCCAAGGACATGGGAGATATTCTGCACTTGGAAAAATTGCCAATGGCTGCTTTTGAATCGCTGACAATCACTTCTGCTCGCGGGTTTGTCAACGCCAATGCGATTGCCGCTTCTTCGGCTATTTCTGAAGAGGTGGTGCGTACTTTAGCGTTTGCTATGAGTTGGCCTTCCTCGGTCACCGCGGCTATCGTGAATGCTTTCTCGGGTGCTGGGTAAGCTGCCGCGTCTACGTAGACTATGTCCTGTCGGCCCTCAAGTTTCTTAGCTAGGGCTTTTGCTCTGGCCTAGCGTCTTCTTTCGCGATGAATGGGGTGCATATTTTCGGTAATTGTTTTACCGTGATTGTCCTTCGGAGGTTGGACGGGATTTTTCGAATATCCGCGTTGAGCGGTTCCGCGCTTATTCCGAGCCTTTCTAGAATTGCTCTACCCGCATTGGTTATAGTGAGTCTGAGCTATTGCATTCTACGATGGGCCTAAGCCAATTCGTTTAGCGTGTTGTGGAGGCCGAGTTGCAGTACCTTCTCAGTGGAGGTGTTGATTGGTAGGCCTAGAGCAGGCTTGTAGGCCTGCCTGATGAGTCCTTCAATTTTGAGTTTCTCAGCGTTGTATAAATGTAGATAGGGGAGGGCATAATTCATCCTGCTGATGACAAAGGCTTGCACCAACCGACAGAGATCTTTTTCCTTAACTCCTGTTCTCCTGTTCGCTATGCGTCGGATCAGTCTAATGGTTTGGTGAACTGAGACGTTTAATTTTTCGATTATTTCGGTATTTTGGCAGTTCTCTTGGATTATCATTCCAAGGATTTGGATGGAACTCACTTGTTTAATCACTTTGCCTTGCACTTGTATGCTTATGTTGGCTGGCGGGAGGCTGGATTTGTATCCCCTCGGAGTGTCTCTTTTAATTAGGAGCTCCGATTTGGGATGAGAACATTCTAGTCCTACCGTTTAAACATAGGCTTCTATGGTATCGACTGCCCTTTGTAGGGTCTCTTCTATCTCCCCATCATTTCCCTTCGTAATCCAGAGGGTAATATCGTCGGCATAGAAAGTGTGTCCGAGATTAGGGATAGCCTCGAGGTGTTTCGGTAGTTCTATGAGGTCCAGGTTAAATAAGAACGGCGAGAGTACCGAGCCCTGCGGGGTCCTCCGACAGCCCATGCGTATAGGATCCGAGATCACCACACCGAGCGATATCTCTGCCGTCCTTTGGTCCAGAAACGATCTTATGTAATTGAAGGTTCTGAATCGTGGATTTAGCCTCAATAGGTTAATAAGGATGGCCTCGTGTGACACGCTGTCAAAGGCCTTGTTTAAGTCTAATCCGAGGATAGCTCTCGTTTTCTTGCTTTCAGGGATTACATGTTCACTAAGTTGAATCATGACGTCCTGCGTGGACAGTTGGGCTCTAAAGCCTAGCATGGAGGGGGGTAGGAAGTCGTTATCCTCCGCTTATACCTGGTGTTTGTTTAGAACCACGTGTTCTATTAGTTTCCTTAAAAAAGATGTAAGGGAGATGGGTCTTAAATTTTCGGCTGTTAGCGTTTTGCCTGGTTTAGGTATAAAGATGATTTTGTCGTGTTTTCATTATTGAGGGATTTCACCCTCCTGCCAGAATTTGTTGATTAGGTCAATTGGGGCAGTCACTGACGTAAGGTCTAGATTTCTCAACATTTTGTTGGTGACGCCATCGGGTCCTGCGGCTGATGTCGTTTTTAGTTGGCTCATGCCTTGTCATTCTTCCGCCGTGCTGAATTCCTGGTCTAATTCTGGGTTCGGCTCGCCCTTATACCAGGAGAGGGGTTGGTAAATTGCGCGGTGTTTAGGTATCTATCCTTGAGTTCTTTGATCAAGTCTTCTGTGTTAACTGCATGTTTTTGTGCTACTTGAGCAAGTCTATTGCGTTGAGCCGATTTGGTCTGTGTGGGGACGAGTAAGTGTCGCAGCAGAAACCACGTGTTTTTATTACCCGGGTGCCCGTTCATGCTGTCGCATACCTGTCCCCACTGCTGTCTTTCCAGCTCGAACGCGTACGCTTCTATCTTCCTTTGCAGCAGTGTTATCCTCTTTCTGAGGACGCGATTGTGTTTTTGTTTTTTCCACCTCAACTGTAAGCTCACGTGGGCTTCCCACATGTG
The DNA here is from genome assembly GCA_030143305.2 of Amblyomma americanum. Lineage (NCBI taxonomy): Eukaryota > Metazoa > Arthropoda > Arachnida > Ixodida > Ixodidae > Amblyomma > Amblyomma americanum. The sequence goes on along the minus strand of JARKHS020031299.1, from coordinate 7,763 downwards.
TTTCAATTTGGGGTCGGTCGTGTGTCCTCTATGGTGGCTTTTACATCTTCCTTCAAGGCGCGGGTCCACTCGTTCAGGTTGCCGATTTCTTTAGGAGCGGTTTCGTCCCAAATTTTGCGGAACCTGTCCCAATCTGTCAGTCTCATTTTTAACGGGGTTTGGTATGTATGGGGCTGTCTCGAAGGTTGTTTCCACTATGTAGTGGTCGCTTCCTAACGTGAGGCCTGTATTTGTCCATATTGCTGAGTTAATGTTTTTACTAAGGGAAAGATCGGGGGTTGTGTCCATGCTGACGCTCTTGCCTATCCTAGTAGGCGCTTTGACGTCGTTAAGGATCCTCATAACCTCGTCTTGTATGGACTGCCGTAGCGCCGTTCCTTTTACGTGCGCTAACCGGTATCCCCAGGCCGGGTGTTGCGCTTTGAAATCGCCTACCACTACAAGCTGGGATTTCCCTGCTAGTTTTACGGGTTTACGGGTAATGTCGGAGGTTGCTTTAGTTCTGTCCTTGGGTGAACTATAGATGTTAAGAATGTAGATGTCTCCATCCCCTTTTCTACGCGGCGGGATTTCCACTAGCGTGTGCTGGACCTTTGTGTCTTGGATTTCGTGTTGTATGGGTGCGATGTTGCGTTGAACGAAAGTCGCGGTGACCGAGATACGTTTTTTCGGATCCGTGAAATCCAGGGTTCGACGGAAACCCGTCTGGTCGGGTATGTTCATGGCGGAAAATCTTCAAGCCCCGACCAATCGATAAAAAGATGACGTTTCGGCCCCGGCTTACGGGGGCCTTGTTCACAATGTTGTTGATTGTGAACAAGGCCCCCGTAAGCCGGGGCCATGCACGAGCGCGAGTTGACGCGCGACTTCTTCGCGGATGAACCGTTTTACCTCCTGCATGAACTGGGGCTCGCCTGCGAACACGGCACCAGCGGATAGTACCTGGGCCGGTCGTATGGGGCGACGAACGAGGACGCGTTGCTTGCGGAGCACGTTGCTCTGGCACACGCTGATGAGGGAGGCAACAGTGCCCGGCTGCCTGGCAAGAAGCATTTGAAAGGTGTCCTCGTCGATACCTTTCATAATGTGCCCGATCTTAGCGGCCTCAGACATTTGAGAGTTTACGCGCTTGCACAGGCGCACCAAGTCTTCCATGCAGCTGATGAACGTCTCACCCGGCTGTTGCTCCCGCTCAGGAGAGCGCTGTTCAGCGCGCAGCTTGCGGAGACCAGGACGGCCAAACGCCTCGGTGAAATTCGTCTTGAAAGCCGAACAGGTGGTGATGTCCTCTTCATGGTTGTGTAACCAGCAGTTGGCGACATCAGCGAGGTAGAAGACGACGTTATTTAGCTTTTTTTAATTTATTCAGAACAATAATACATCATTGTGTTTGGGCATGTAGAGAAAAAGAAAAAAAGAGACACTGTTTGGAAACGGTGGAGAAACAATATAAACATGTTTTGCAGAGCACTCCCGAAGAAAAAGAAAACATAAACCCGCTTTTTTCACACACCGAAAGTCTCCACAGGCGTAAAATAGGAACAAGATTAATTACACAGTTCTATCAGCAACGCATGGTTGAAAAATATCCAGCATACACAACACATAAACATATTGTGTCATTGTGTCATGCCAGCAGTTGTGCGTGCTTACCTTCTCGTAGGACGCCAGCCAGTCGTCGGCGTCATTGTCGCCGATGCCGCTGAAGACAGCTTGGTCCCGCTACCGTGGCATGCCGGCGCAGATAACAGGTGCTGGCGGCTGCGGTGGCGGCTGTGCCATGTCTCTCGACATTTGTGTTGTAACGGTGCCGTTTTTCAGGTCCAGGACGGGATCAGAGTCCACCTCCACCACTTGAAATGGGTTTTTCGGGCACAAAGCACAAAGCGCAGAACGGCGTTCACAGACAATAAGCGGTTCCAGCAGCACCAACCCGAAGCACGCGCTCGCCGAAAGCTGTCTCGCTACAGCGCGGGCTCTTCTTAGTCGTTACAATACAGTGTTTTATTCGTTCGAGTAATCGAATATACTAAATTATTAGATTCGGTGTTGAACTTTTTAGAATATTCGCACATCCCTACGGTTGCTTTACCTGCATCGATTGTACTTTTACCTCCGGATCATAGCCATGGACCCAGCTTTCATTCTGTTGATCAGTTTGTTCAAAAAGTACTGGTTTCCATGACTCGTCGCCAAAGAGTCCTGGAGCATTCATCTAGATTCTGCTGCTTCTGAAAAGCTGTGAGCAGCCGAAGAACCCAGTGAGCTGATACCTAACGCATATGAAGATGGTCATGGATGATTCTGTGCAGAAACGCCACACTAATATTGACTCTTTGGTCTAGGCCTCGAATGACTATGCGATGATTTTCTAAAAGAGTGGCCTCAACATGCTGGATGATGTGTTCACTGACAGTGCAGCGGAGTCGCCCTGTTATTTGAGCAGTTTCCACGGAACTCGGTCTATATTTTAACTAATGATTTCAATTCTTGACTACATGATATGATTCAGAATCCTCCCCATAAAGCTCTTTTATTTCAGTGAACTTCTGCCTTCAATTAAAGAAACTTTCTGCATTCCACTTGGTCCATTACTTCACCTTGCCCTATTTCAGCACTGGTAAAAAGAAATGACCTCCATTAGCTCATGTTTACAAAATGGCATGTTACCTATCGAGACGTGTATCATTGCACCTGGAGAGTTCCAGCATCGCAAGAGTAGGGTGCGAATGCACTTCTGTGACGCTCCGTCTCCCCTGCGCTGTGCGCATGCTCTTCTGCAGCGCGGTTCTTCCGCGCGCGCCCACCTACCTTAGTATCTGTCGCCTACACACCCCTCTTGTGCGTTCTCCAAGTGTAGTGTACTACTGCGATTGTCTGCGGCGTGAACATTGCGTTAGCTACCAAAATAAGCATCTTCCTAAGCTCATATCAGTGTCCGAAGACGACATCATGAGAGCACTCGGTAATTTTTTGAGTGTAGAAGCGGACAAGCAGACGGTGCGGAAGACACTGCGAAGGAATGTCGACAAATTATACTATTCTGCGCATCACCGACAGCTCTATGTTCAAATCACACGAACCAAATCAAATTTATATGAGTGCATGAAAGATTTGGAAATATATTATAGTGCTTGCACATCAGGAAGAAAGTGTATGAAACATTGACGGTCAATGCCTTAAAAACAAAAGCAAAGCACTTTCGATAAAAGCTGCAGCGGAGCGCCTGTTACTTAGCCTGTTTCTGCTTCATTTCGTTTTCCTTACTGTCAAATAGAGAGATGCTCAAAGTACTTAGTCGCGCAAGCTGCTTTTAATGAACAACTAAAATCCTTCATTCATTGGAAGCGGCGTGACAGTTCCGGCTTTGTGTTGCAGGAGTGAAAGTTGCCTTAAGTCAATTTCTTCCAAAGTTGAATTTCGTATAAACCATCCGAAGGCTAAAATCATATTGTAATGTGAATTAAGCTAGCTTTCTTCATATGTAACATCTACTTTTAGCAGTCGGCGTGACGCTTCTAGCGTTCTTTAAAGTTAACTTTATTTCCTGTCAATTTTAGCCCGATATGTGTATGCCATTTTTTTTCGTTGCATTCCACTGATCTCTTTGTGCTCCTTTTGGTGGCAGGTGACGGAAACATGTAAAGTGACGGCGGCTCTGCTGGCATCCAGATCTCTCCACCGTGGGGCTAATTCCCAAAGAAGTATGTCACCGGTAATTGTGCAAGACGCTTGCTGGACCATCCCGGTCGTGGCGGCGTGCGCAGCATTTTTCACCATGCTCACCTCTTCGAGCAGTGGCCTTCTCTACGTCCTATTCATGGACGAATTCGACATCAGCCACGAGGAAGCTGCTTGGCCAGTGTCCGTGCAAGCTGCTGTCGGAAATTCTATGGGTGAGATGGTACCTTTAGCATGAGTATTTGTTCGAAGGGAAAACTTTTCACGAGCACAATAAGCGGTAAAAAAGTGGCGTTTTTTGCAAATATTAGAATGAGTAACTCGATAATAGATTATCTTTCTGCGTTGCTTAGAAAAATGAAGGCAACAAGAGAAGAAGCGGTCGTGGCGCACACTGTATTTCAATTGTGGTTTGCTTTGAGAATGCCACATAAATTGGCAGAAACCGAAGCGGAATACATGGTAACCTATATAGAGGTAGAGAATGCAGTAGAAAACGCAGAGTACGAGTATGTTACCTGCGAAGAAACAGGCAGCCAGTGCTCAACTCGTCGCCGCTTAGGCTGGAAGGACCGATAGTTATTGACGCGATCAAGAAGAGGCGCACTGGTGCACTTGATGCGTTTGTCACATCATGTAAAATGTGCTTTCACCCATTAGAGCCGGTGTTGACTAGTTTTCCGCCTCATTCTGAATTTTCAGTGAGAAAAGGTGGTTTAGCTCTGGTTAAACCTGGAGTGTCGCGATAGCTACAGCTGCCTGAGTGGAACTTGCTCAGTTGAATTGCAAAGCCAGTATTTCGCCGCTCCATTTCGATGGGCATTCCTTCTTCAACTTCGTCCCACTTGACACGACGCATGTGCACAGCTGTTGCAGCTCGGTTTGGCCGGCGCGCCGAGCGGCCAGCTGCCGCAGCTGCTCCGCACCACGTGGCTGGTCACGTGACCAACCACGGGGCCAACCACGAGACCACGTTGCGGTGGAGGCGCCGCCAACGTCACGTGCCGCAGCCACGCTGAAGGCTCGAAATGCTACCGTAATGTAGCTATCGCTACAAAATGATGAATGCAGGTGTTCGCTTCAAAATGAGTTCTTTTCTTTGGTGCAAGAATAATACATAACCACAATTTTACCACCGCCGAGCTTTTCATAAAAAAAAGATACGTCGGGTGCTTTGGCCTCGATAACATACTCAGTGAAAGCAAGGGGACATTCAAACCTTTGTATGCCGGCGTTTTCTTCATAACCAGCCGCGCTTCAAGACTACGTTCCTCGTAGACAGCTATTGTTTCTCAAGCCAATGTAATGAGAGCACAGAACAACCTACATCAACAACGGGAGCAAGAATCGCAAGTGAGCTGTCCCAAACAGCGATTCGAAGGAGGACTTCCTTAAGGAAACCTGAAAACTAGCAGTGCAAGAAATATAATTCGGCACCAAAAAGGACTAAAAGGGCTGAAAAATTCAAAGCAACTATAGGTACAAGCTACGAGTTCGTGAAATAGAAAACCACTACTGAAGAGGCATTGCGGTTGATGACACCTAAAGACTAGAGCCTTTATGTCTACGGACTTAAAGCCTGAAAGCATAAAGTTGTACTGATTGCAATGGTAAAACAATATGGCGGTTAACGATCGTTCTTGTTAATGGTGAAAAATAATATACGCTAGACTTGGAAGTTAAAAGTGCTAAAGGCATGCCCAAAGTTATAAGTGCTAAAAAGCTTGTGGGGCTCAAGGGCCCCTTTTCGCTGTCCGAAAAACTACGCGTGCTCCGTAATTGCCAGCAAGGGTGAAATGGGTTCAAAGCAATTGGTCATGATGGAACTGTTCCTCCCGAACATTGGCAGTGGTGTCTGATTGCGGCTGTGTTGAGGAGCTCGATGAGGACCGCGTAGGTGGCTCACGGATGATTCCAATGGGAGCGTTTTCGGAGGCGCAGTAACGCTGTCGGTAGACTGGGCCAGCCCAGAAATGTTTACGAACTTCGGTACGCTGGCTTTCACGACTGCTTGCCGGTTGTGGACCCCAAGCGAGTCGAAGATAGAAGCGATACATGGTGTGAGCGGCTGCCGCGTGTGCAGACTCGTTTCTTGTGCCGCGTCGAAATAGTATTAGTGCCGCATCCTTCTGATTGTGGCACCGCTTTTTTTGTTCTTATTCACAGATCAGGCGATTGCTTTTGCTTTGCTGTTAGTTGGTAAGTTAGCGATGCGTTCCTATAGGCATCTGGCCGCATGCTGAGCTCCAGCGATTAAATTTGTTGCGTCTAATAGCGCGTTGTTTTGTTTCTCATAAATAAACCAATATATTGGTACAGCGTGGGGGTGCGTCACTCGCGAGCGAGAGCATGGCTCTCGCACCCCGTATTCTAGAAGTCTTCATGCTACAACTTCACTCGTATTCACAAGGCCGAGACCTGCCTCCCTATGGAAAGTTCGACGCGCGCGAAGTAACAAACCTCACGCCTTAGTTGGGTGGCCTTTCTCCTGAGGAGACTGGACTAGTGCTCCTCCGCTGGCGCAAAACCCCTTCGCCGCCTCTCAGCTGCACTTCATTGTGTGTTTGGCTGACGGAAAAGGCGCAGAAATTGATGGAGCATGTAATCTATGTTAGAACATGGGCAAAAGGGCGCGGACTAGGCAGAGCGAACGCCCTCTGCTAAACGTGCACTTAGCCTGTGTCATCAGGCAATAGTGACATATATGTAGGCTCTGCGCTACCCCTCAAAATGCGGGAGCGGAGAAGGAGTTCTGGTAGTCGTTAACATCATCCACCAATGACGATGATCGAGGATCTATATTAAGGCGAAGCCTTTCTTATCTCATCAATGGCGTGGGCGGAAGTTGTAGACAGAGGCTGTGCGCAAAAGTGAGCGCACGAACTGTCAATGACAAGTTGTATGCTAATTAAATTGAGAAGGAAAGAAAAATGTGGTCTAGGTGAGAACAGAACCCGGGCCGCCGGCGTGCAAAACGAGACACTGCCACTCCGCCACGTTACTTCGACGTTTGAAGATTAATAAAGGCGCGTCTAATAAATGCACAGTTCTTAAAAACGTATCTTGAATATATATATATATATACGGCATGAGTATGTTAATTATGGATGTCGCAATCAAACGAGCATGAAATTTCCTTCGTTTCTGGTAAATTGCTTCCATGCTTGGCGTGCAGTCGTAGCACCATCATGAGACACCTACTGTAAACCACCCCCTCCATTAACGCGCTGGCCCAGCAGATGACGGAGGCGGCGGATCGCACAAGGCATTTCCGCACATAAGGAGACTTAAGTGAGCCCCATTTTCTCTTTACGTCATTTCCGCCGCGCGTATATGTCCGCTGAATCACGCAGAAAAAGTTACCCTTGACCATTTGTTAAGAAACTCACGTGCGAATAATGTAAAAGCGTGGCAATTCTATTCGAATGCTGTAGTAATTAAATTCCGATTATAGTTCAACTCTATTCTAATTCAGTTTTTGTCTTTCTATTCCAATTGTATTCCACTTCTAATCTATTCTTTGGTAGTTCATGCAGTGTCCAGTACTAGTACTGACTATTACTGGTTAGTATTCCTATTTTTTCCGTGTTTGCTGACGTCGCAAAGCTCCTCTCAATCCAAAGCATTGAAACACTGCCACTTTTTGGGCGTCGGCGGATATGGGAGTTGATGAGTCGTCTAAGACTTTCGCAGTAAAAGAAAATCAGTTGCTTTCGGACGGAGCGCGAGGCGGCTGTTGTTTGTTTTCTCTTATCACAGTTCTAATTAACTTTTATGGTTTTCGAAAGAGAATCGCGAGTGCGAAATCTGCACGCAGGGTTCAATTATTTCAGCGTGCTCGATGTTTGTATGTTCATTTATATACTCTGCCGTGAGGCTTTCCTTTCACAAGAGTTTGCGCTGTGTACTCTAGCATACCATTTGTATTTACGCAGGATTGGTCCTGGCAGTTCTTCAGCAGAAAATGGCAGTCTACCATATGGCTCTCCTTGGAGCTCTCGTGGCTTTCGTCGGCTTAGTCGCATCGTCGTTCGCTCCTGATGTAACATGGATGAGCGCACTTCTTGGTGGCGTATACGGTA
>JARKHS020031298.1:0-33013 GCA_030143305.2 Amblyomma americanum | reverse complement strand
ATGTTTTGCAGAGCACTCCCGAAGAAAAAGAAAACATAAACCCGCTTTTTTCACACACCGAAAGTCTCCACAGGCGTAAAATAGGAACAAGATTAATTACACAGTTCTATCAGCAACGCATGGTTGAAAAAAAATCCAGCATACACAACACATAAACATATTGTGTCATTGTGTCATGCCAGCGGTTGTGCGTGCTTACCTTCTCGTAGGACGCCAGCCAGTCGTCGGCGTCATTGTCGCCGGTGCCGCTGAAGACAGCTTGGTCCCGCTACCGTGGCATGCCCGCGCAGATAACAGGTGCTGGCGGCTGCGGTGGCGGCTGTGCCATGTCTCTCGACATTTGTGTTGTAACGGTGCCGTTTCTCAGGTCCAGGACGGGATCAGAGTCGACCTCCACCACTTGAAATGGGTTTTTCGAGCACAAAGCACAAAGCGCAGAACGGCGTTCACAGACAATAATCGGTTCCAGCAGCACCAACCCGAAGCACGCGCTCGCCGAAAGCTGTCTCGCTACAGCGCGGGCTCTTCTTAGTCGTTACAATACAGTGTTTTATTCGTTAGAGTAATCGAATATACTAAATTATTAGATTCGGTGTTGAACTTTTAAGAATATTCGCACACCCCTACGGTTGCTTTACCTTCATCGATTGTACTTTTACCTCCGGATCATAGTCATGGACCCAGCTTTCATTCTGTTGATCAGTTTGTTCAAAAAGTACTGGTTTCCATGACTCGTCGCCAAAGAGTCCTGGAGCATTCATCTAGATTCTGCTGCTTCTGAAAAGCTGTGAGCAGCCGAAGAACCCAGTGAGCTGATACCTCACGCATATGAAGATGGTCTTGGATGATTCTGTGCAGAAACGCCACACTAATATTGACTCTTTGGTCTAGGCCTCGAATGACTATGCGATGATTTTCTAAAAGAGTGGCCTCAACATGCTTGATGATGTGTTCACTGACAGTGCAGCGGAGTCGCCCTGTTATTTGAGCAGTTTCCACGGAACTCGGTCTATATTTTAACTAATGATTTCAATTCTTGACTACATGATATGATTCAGAATCTTCCCCATAAAGCTCTTTTATTTCAGTGAACTTCTGCCTTCAATTAAAGAAACTTTCTGCATTCCACTTGGTCCATTACTTCACTTTGCCCTATTTCAGCACTGGTAAAAAGAAAAGACCTCCATTAGCTCATGTTTACAAAATGGCATGTTACCTATCGAGACGTGTATCATTGCACCTGGAGAGTTCCAGCATCGCAAGAGTAGGGTGCGAATGCACTTCTGTGACGCTCCGTCTCCCCTGCGCTGTGCGCATGCTCTTCTGCAGCGCGGTTCTTCCGCGCGCGCCCACCTACCTTAGTATCTGTCGCCTACACACCCCTCTTGTGCGTTCTCCAAGTGTAGTGTACTACTGCGATTGTCTGCGGCGTGAACATTGCGTTAGCTACCAAAATAAGCATCTTCCTAAGCTCATATCAGTGTCCGAAGACGACATCTTGCGAGCACTCGCTAATTTTTTGAGTGTAGAAGCGGACAAGCAGACGGTGCGGAAGACACTGCGAAGGAATGTCGACGAATTATGCTTATTCTGCGCATCACCCACAGCTCTATGTTCAAATCACACGAACCAAATCAAATTTATATGAGTGCATGAAAGATTTGGAAATATATTATAGTGCTTGCACATCAGGAAGAAAGTGTATGAAACATTGACGGTCAATGCCTTAAAAACAAAAGCAAAGCACTTTCGATAAAAGCTGCAGCGGAGCGCCTGTTACTTAGCCTGTTTCTGCTTCATTTCGTTTTCCTTACTGTCAAATAGAGAGATGCTCAAAGTACTTAGTCGCGCAAGCTGCTTTTAATGAACAACTAAAATCCTTCATTCATTGGAAGCAGCGTGACAGTTCCGGCTTTGTGTTGCAGGAGTGAAAGTTGCCTTAAGTCCAATTTCTTCCAAAGTTGAATTTCGTATAAACCATCCGAAGGCTAAAATCATATTGTAATGTGAATTAAGCTAGCTTTCTTCATATGTAACATCTACTTTTAGCAGTCGGCGTGACGCTTCTAGCGTTCTTTAAAGTTAACTTTATTTCCTGTCAATTTTAGCCCGATATGTGTATGCCATTTTTTTTCGTTGCATTCCACTGATCTCTTTGTGCTCCTTTTGGTGGCAGGTGACGGAAACATGTAAAGTGACGGCGGCTCTGCTGGCATCCAGATCTCTCCACCGTGGGGCTAATTCCCAAAGAAGTATGTCACCGGTAATTGTGCAAGACGCTTGCTGGACCATCCCGGTCGTGGCGGCGTGCGCAGCATTTTTCACCATGCTCACCTCTTCGAGCAGTGGCCTTCTCTACGTCCTATTCATGGACGAATTCGACATCAGCCACGAGGAAGCTGCTTGGCCAGTGTCCGTGCAAGCTGCTGTCGGAAATTCTATGGGTGAGATGTTACCTTTAGCATGAGTATTTGTTCGAAGGGAAAACTTTTCACGAGCACAATAAGCGGTAAAAAAGTGGCGTTTTTTGCAAATATTAGAATGAGTAACTCGATAATAGATTATCTTTCTGCGTTGCTTAGAAAAATGAAGGCAACAAGAGAAGAAGCGGTCGTGGCGCACACTGTATTTCAATTGTGGTTTGCTTTGAGAATGCCACATAAATTGGCAGAAACCGAAGCGGAATACATGGTAACCTATATAGAGGTAGAGAATGCAGTAGAAAACGCAGAGTACGAGTATGTTACCTGCGAAGAAACAGGCAGCCAGTGCTCAACTCGTCGCCGCTTAGGCTGGAAGGACCGATAGTTATTGACGCGATCAAGAAGAGGCGCACTGGTGCACTTGATGCGTTTGTCACTTCATGTAAAATGTGCTTTCACCCATTAGAGCCGGTGTTGACTAGTTTTCCGCCTCATTCTGAATTTTCAGTGAGAAAAGGTGGTTTAGCTCTGGTTAAACCTGGAGTGTCGCGATAGCTACAGCTGCCTGAGTGGAACTTGCTCAGTTGAATTGCAAAGCCAGTATTTCGCCGCTCCATTTCGATGGGCATTCCTTCTTCAACTTCGTCCCACTTGACACGACGCATGTGCACAGCTGTTGCAGCTCGGTTTGGCCGGCGCGCCGAGCGGCCAGCTGCCGCAGCTGCTCCGCACCACGTGGCTGGTCACGTGACCAACCACGGGGCCAACCACGAGACCACGTTGCGGTGGAGGCGCCGCCAACGTCACGTGCCGCAGCCACGCTGAAGGCTCGAAATGCTACCGTAATGTAGCTATCGCTACAAAATGATGAATGCAGGTGTTCGCTTCAAAATGAGTTCTTTTCTTTGGTGCAAGAATAATACATAACCACAATTTTACCACCGCCGAGCTTTTCATAAAAAAAAGATACGTCGGGTGCTTTGGCCTCGATAACATACTCAGTGAAAGCAAGGGGACATTCAAACCTTTGTATGCCGGCGTTTTCTTCATAACCAGCCGCGCTTCAAGACTACGTTCCTCGTAGACAGCTATTGTTTCTCAAGCCAATGTAATGAGAGCACAGAACAACCTACATCAACAACGGGAGCAAGAATCGCAAGTGAGCTGTCCCAAACAGCGATTCGAAGGAGGACTTCCTTAAGGAAACCTGAAAACTAGCAGTGCAAGAAATATAATTCGGCACCAAAAAGGACTAAAAGGGCTGAAAAATTCAAAGCAACTATAGGTACAAGCTACGAGTTCGTGAAATAGAAAACCACTACTGAAGAGGCATTGCGGTTGATGACACCTAAAGACTAGAGCCTTTATGTCTACGGACTTAAAGCCTGAAAGCATAAAGTTGTACTGATTGCAATGGTAAAACAATATGGCGGTTAACGATCGTTCTTGTTAATGGTGAAAAATAATATACGCTAGACTTGGAAGTTAAAAGTGCTAAAGGCATGCCCAAAGTTATAAGTGCTAAAAAGCTTGTGGGGCTCAAGGGCCCCTTTTCGCTGTCCGAAAAACTACGCGTGCTCCGTAATTGCCAGCAAGGGTGAAATGGGTTCAAAGCAATTGGTCATGATGGAACTGTTCCTCCCGAACATTGGCAGTGGTGTCTGATTGCGGCTGTGTTGAGGAGCTCGATGAGGACCGCGTAGGTGGCTCACGGATGATTCCAATGGGAGCGTTTTCGGAGGCGCAGTAACGCTGTCGGTAGACTGGGCCAGCCCAGAAATGTTTACGAACTTCGGTACGCTGGCTTTCACGACTGCTTGCCGGTTGTGGACCCCAAGCGAGTCGAAGATAGAAGCGATACATGGTGTGAGCGGCTGCCGCGTGTGCAGACTCGTTTCTTGTGCCGCGTCGAAATAGTATTAGTGCCGCATCCTTCTGATTGTGGCACCGCATTTTTTGTTCTTATTCACAGATCAGGCGATTGCTTTTGCTTTGCTGTTAGTTGGTAAGTTAGCGATGCGTTCCTATAGGCATCTGGCCGCATGCTGAGCTCCAGCGATTAAATTTGTTGCGTCTAATAGCGCGTTGTTTTGTTTCTCATAAATAAACCAATATATTGGTACAGCGTGGGGGTGCGTCACTCGCGAGCGAGAGCATGGCTCTCGCACCCCGTATTCTAGAAGTCTTCATGCTACAACTTCACTCGTATTCACAAGGCCGAGACCTGCCTCCCTATGGAAAGTTCGACGCGCGCGAAGTAACAAACCTCACGCCTTAGTTGGGTGGCCTTTCTCCTGAGGAGACTGGACTAGTGCTCCTCCGCTGGCGCAAAACCCCTTCGCCTCCTCTCAGCTGCACTTCATTGTGTGTTTGGCTGACGGAAAAGGCGCAGAAATTGATGGAGCATGTAATCTATGTTAGAACATGGGCAAAAGGGCGCGGACTAGGCAGAGCGAACGCCCTCTGCTAAACGTGCACTTAGCCTGTGTCATCAGGCAATAGTGACATATATGTAGGCTCTGCGCTACCCCTCAAAAATGCGGGAGCGGAGAAGGAGTTCTGGTAGTCGTTAACATCATCCACCAATGACGATGATCGAGGATCTATATTAAGGCGAAGCCTTTCTTATCTCATCAATGGCGTGGGCGGAAGTTGTAGACAGAGGCTGTGCGCAAAAGTGAGCGCACGAACTGTCAATGACAAGTTGTATGCTAATTAAATTGAGAAGGGAAGAAAAATGTGGTCTAGGTGAGAACAGAACCCGGGCCGCCGGCGTGCAAAACGAGACACTGCCTCTCCGCCACGTTACTTCGACGTTTGAAGATTAATAAAGGCGCGTCTAATAAATGCACAGTTCTTAAAAACGTATCTTGAATATATATACGGCATCAGTATGTTAATTATGGATGTCGCAATCAAACGAGTACGAAATTTCCTTCGTTTCTGGTAAATTGCTTCCATGCTTGGCGTGCAGTCATAGCACCATCATGAGACACCTACTGTAAACCACCCCCTCCATTAACGCGCTGGCCCAGCAGATGACGGAGGCGGCGGATCGCACAAGGCATTTCCGCACATAAGGAGACTTAAGTGAGCCCCATTTTCTCTTTACGTCATTTCCGCCGCGCGTATATGTGCGCTGAATCACGCAGAAAAAGTTACCCTTGACTATTTGATAAGGAACTCACTTGCGAATAATGTAAAAGCGTGGCAATTCTATTCGAATGCTGTAGTAAATAAATTCCGATTATAGTTCAACTCTATTCTAATTCAGTTTTTGTCTTTCTATTCCAATTGTATTCCACTTCTATTCTATTCTTTTGTAGTTCATGCAGTGTCCAGTACTAGAACTGACTATTACTGGTTAGTATTCCTATTTTTCCGTGTTTGCTGACGTCGCAAAGCTCCTCTCAATCCAAAGCATTGAAACACTGCCACTTTTTGGGCGTCGGCGGGTATGGGAGTTGATGGATCGTCTAAGACTTTCGGAGTAAAAGAAAATCAGTTGCTTTCGGACGGAGCGCGAGGCGGCTGTTGTTTGTTTTCTCTTATCACAGTTCTAATTAACTTTTTTGGTTTTCGAAAGAGAATCGCGAGTGCGAAATCGGCACGCAGGGTTCAATTATTTCAGCGTGCTCGATGTTTGTATGTTCATTTATATACTCTACCGTGAGGCTTTCCTTTCACAAGAGTTTGCGCTGTGTACTCTAGCATACCATTTGTATTTACGCAGGTTTGGTCCTGGCAGTTCTTCAGCAGAAAATGCCAGTCTACCATATGGCTCTCCTGGGAGCTCTCGTGGCTTTCGTCGGCTTAGTCGCATCGTCGTTTGCTCCTGATATAACATGGATGAGCGCACTTCTCGGTGGCGTATACGGTAAGCTACAGGGCAATTTTGTTGGCACATATGTTTTCTATACTGTATGTTAAAAGCTTAAAAGCTCAAAGTGATGATTACTCTCTATTTGTAATATAGCAACAATTACAATTCAGTTCTGTCTCACTTATGTGACCGAAGCGGTCGAGCCACGGGAAGAGAGAGGAGCGAAGGTGTTTATGCGCTTGTGGGGCCCACGGTTTCTTTGGCAATTATTTTTTGGTTTAATGTGACTTTTGCGTGTGCATATGAAAGGTCAAGAATCGCTGAACTATTATGGACGAAACAAAAAAGGATTCAATTGAGTCCCGAAGAACTTGAACTTTCACAGGAAGGAAAGAGCACTGTTTTCTTGCAGAGTTGTTTTTATTTGTGAAAAAAAAATAAGCAGTGCGATCCACATCAACACTCTGCATCACATTAACTGGTGTGCAACACCTTGTTGCTGATACGAGCGGGCTTTATTAAAGTCGGATAAAACTGAAGAACGAAGCGCTGTCAAAGAAAGCTTCGCAGCCAGCGTCGTCGCGAAGTGGGTATGAAGGCGCGCGGATGGCAGAAAGAAAACCTGAAAAATGCGCTCGTGCGCGCTTGCGGAGCTCGCTGTTTTAACCCTTTCAGTCACACATTATGTTCTGGCGTCGAGAAAAATTTGAAACCTTTTGTGTATATAGTTTTACATTGATATATCAAGAAATTATTATCAATTGCTCAAAAAATTGCAAAACTAAAAAATTAGGTCGCGTGACATTTGTGCACACTGTGACTCAACGACACCTACGGTCAGAAACCAAAGAAGCCTTTATTAATCAGAAAAGTGAAAATGAACAATGTATAACACGTTATATTGATGTTCTGACATTCAGGTCAGAGGAAAGTGCCTATTTTGAGTGAAATTCAAAGAAGCAATCGTTAGTTGCGGACAAGCACAAAAAGACACCACACTTTCTGTAGCGCACGCGAGACTTTGATGTGCAGCCTGCTCTCCTGCATCGTCGCGAAAAGTGCGTGGCTACGTGCTGACGCCAGTGTTCTCTTCCGTCAAGCCGTACCGAGTTGGTCGGAATAGGCTCGGCATTGTGTTGTAGCCTTGCTGCATTTTGATTACTCTCAGAGCTGGGTCTGCCTCTTTTTGTTCCCACTGTCTTGTTACAGTGAACAAGGCTGAGTGCGACGTCTGTTTGAAATTCCAGCATGTCTTTTGTGCTTTTCCTTGGGAGGCCTTCTGCCGCAGCATCTATCAAATACTCGAGCCACGAGTTTGCAAGTTCAAAGGAAAGCATATGCGAAATCATCCGTACTGGCCATTTCTTTGTTTTAGTGCGGATGGGATAAAGCGACATAACAAAGTCCAACTTATCGACTCCACCCATATGCCGTTTGTACTCAACAATCGCTTGAGGGCACTCAACCTGAATACTTTCCTTCTTTGCCGCGCTCCATCTCTTGACAAGCTTCATGACGCCCAACCCAACTTGTGTTGAAGCGACCGTCACAAGGTTATTGTCTTTCCACCTGATGAGCACAACATCACCGTCCTCGGTCACTTTCAGGTCTGTTGCTCCACGTTCACAGTTTTTTATTTCCTTTTCTCCTTTCAACTGGCATCCCAGAAGCCTGTTAGAGCGTATTGTGCCTGTGGCAAGGATTCCCAGCATTTTTAGTTCTCGAAGGAGCAGAACAGACGTAAAGTAATTATCAAAAAACAACTTCAGGTTTAGCTGGCGTGGAAAGGTCTCAATAAGTCTCAATACAACACAACCGCCCAGACCGAGATATGAGTACTCACGGTCAATGCCTGTGCCCTTTCCTTGATAAATTTCGAAGTCATGGGCCAATCCATCGTCCATCGGTGCTGCACCGCAAAAAAATCTTTACTCCAACGGAGTTTTGGTTTGCTTTTGATTACTTGTTTCGCTGGTACCCTTCCTGAGAATGGCGCCATCTGCTCTTCAATACTGTTCTGCTCAAGTACCTCAGGTTCAAGGCAGCGCTTCCTAATTCTATCAAGCAGTGGCCTAACTTTCCAAAATTTGTCCGCCGACAATGGATCTCGGGGCTCGTTCTAGTCAGTTAGGTGCAAAGCTTCCCTGATCTTTAAAAATCTGTTCACAGACATCGAGTCTGCGATTACAGGGAGGCGAGTGCCATTGCTCCAGTACATCCGAATTCTTGGAAACTTCAGCACTCCTATGTAGGCTAGTATTTCAAAAAAAGTCTTGATTTCTTCAAGAGTGCAAGAAAGTTCGGTACCAGTCTTTTGCAGATAATAGACATTGGTGTACTTTGTCAGTTCTTCAAAAACAGAGTTGGTAAAATAGCATTCGAAGTTCTTGAGTGAATCCATAGGAGGGGAAGCACCACGTGGCTGGTAGACGCAGTCAATGTTGTCTGGCTCGAATTTTTTTCGGCACCACTTGACCATTCTGCTTTTCTTTGACGGTGGTTGGCGTTCATCATCACCAGTTTCCTCAATCTCAGCTTCATCGCTAGAAGCCACCGGAACGTCCTCATCATCATTCACCTGAAATATTATTTAAAGAATATTGCAATACAGAAGCATCAAAGCGAATTTTCTACTCACCGCTCCTACAGGGTCAATTTCATTTTCTTCATAGTCAGATAGATCCGCATCAGAGACATCTCCATTCAAAGTTGACGTAAAAAGCCGGTCAGCCACTGAATTTGGAGGCTTGCATCGACTCCTCCCATGGTTCTGGATATCTATAAAAAGAATTGCGCTTACATATAAAACGACTATACTATGACACTCAGGAAGCGCTGCGAACAATTTCGCGATCGAGTCTAGTTGAAGCACGACGTGCACAAATGTGCACGCACGTGTAGGCGGGAGCTAATTCACATGTCAGAGTATACTGTAGCACAAATTTTTAATTTCCTAGTGATCTACATGTCTTTCTCTACACATTCATATCAAAAATTGTTATTCACGAATGCACTGCAGTGCGTACGACAGTGAAAACTTGACAGCACTCACTTGGCGCACCGTAGAACGTGGGGGCGTCCATCTTCTTTGCTTGTTTGGGTGAACAATTCTCGTTTTCAACAAGAGGTAACGCTAGCTATATTTAAAGCGGGAGTTTCAAGTCTCGTTTGCATCAGTCCTGTGGACGAAACTGCGCTAGACGCCGCACTAAAAATCGCGAAAAGTCGCGTGCACAATCGTAGACGCCATGCCGCAAAGGGTTATACCAAAATACCCGCTTCCTATGGCCTTGTCCACCTCTCGGCGAAGCCCGGTAGTTTGTGTTGGTTGTCCAAAGTTAATGGGTTGAGTAATGATTAATATCCTATTGTGGAATTCGATGAAATAATAATAATAATAATTGGCTTTTTGATGGAAAGGAAATGGCGCAGTATCTGTCTCATATATCGTTGGACACCTGAACCGCGCCGTAAGGGAAGGGATAAAGGAGGGAGTGAAAGAAGAGAGGAACAAATAGGTCCGTAGTGGAGGGCTCTGGAATAATTTCGACCACCTGGGGATCTTTAATGTGCACTGACATCGCACAGCACACGGGCGCCTTAGCGTTTTTCCTCCATAAAAACGCAGCCGCCGCGGTCGGGTTCGAACCCGGGAACTCCGGATCAGTAGTCGAGCGCCCTAACCACTGAGCCACCGCGGCGGGGCTCGATGAAAAGCCTTGTTTTTGTATTATGTGCAGGAGTTTGTGTGCGGGTGGGGACGATTGCTCTGATGTTTCGTCTAGTGAGAATGCACGCGTGCAATCAATCTGAACGGTGCGTTAGGTTATACTGATCAAAAATATTTTCTAGCACCCAACAGGCAGAATAAACTGAGTTCTATTACATATATCGTGGATAAGAAGTAATGCGCACTACTATGTACTGGCATTAGAAGCTAACATTTCAAAATGTATGCAGCTTTCCACATAAAATAAAAAACACACAATTGAAATAATTCCGAAAAAAATAAAATTTCTACTACACGTTACAGGAGCCCCCTAACCTTCTTGACGCGGTCTGAAAAGCTATGATCACACATATTAAGAAGCAAACCTGACCTGTGGATGTGAAGCATGCTATGTTGCAAAGCAACCATAGGAGCTGTCGGCCCTATCTGTTCCTGTCATATTTATGAGCAGCTCTTGAAGTCCCTATTCAAAAGTCAAGGCCGCCATTATGAACGCATGAACCTATATTTGGCATTCTAGGTCAAGAAGGCGAACTTTCCAAATAATTTGCTCTTCTGCACTGCTCGTTCAGAAAGCACTATTTGCACAGGTAGCCGCTAGAATATATTCTACTAAGCTAAATACGCCGTATTTAATGCAAAAACTAAATACTGCAGAATTCCCGGCCCTCGCTGCCTTCCAGAGGCCGTATTCTATGAGCTGTCCATTTCAAAATAGCCGTTCTTTGTCATTGATCACTCAGATATACCCACGGGTTTCAAACGTCTGTGGAAAGCGACCTGGTCATTTCGCAGCCAATGGCAGCCAACGGGCAGGTCCAGTCGCCTGCTTTTGATAGAGTGCTGCGATGCACAGCCGCACCGGCAGCGTACAGCAATCACTGCCAGCCAGTAGTGGCGTTCGGTCGAGAATCACCAAATGGCCAGGTCACTTCTTTTTTGAGGCGCTTGAAATGCACCGGTGGATCTGAGTGACCAATGACAGATGACGAGACGGACACGAAATGGCCATTTTAAAATAGACAGTTTACGAAATACGGCCACAGAAGATACTGGTGGCACGGCCAGCTGCTCAAACACATGCAATGTAAGCAGATTGCAGCCTTTGAGATGAAGGGCAGCATTGAGCGGGGGATTGAACGCTAAGCTAGCGTTCCAGTGCATGGCGGTATTGTTCACAGCTTGGCCAGAAGAAGACTTGTGAACACTCAGTGAGTGTAAAATTTGGAGGGTTAGGGCGGCTACGCATCAGTGAGCATGATCAAAGTGTGAGCAGATATTTGCACCCGCAATCGCATGCAAACAACCTGGCATCAAAAACTGCTCTGGGATCGCTCGAATGGAGTTATAATTTCATTCTAGAAAATAAATAAAGACTATATCACACCGCTACACTAAAAATGATGGTGTTCAAAAACGTACAGAGTGTTGCAGAGTGGCAGTTAAACAAGTACTCATTCTGGCAAGCTGAATACAGAAAGATTTCGTGGTAGCCACGTTGAACGAATTTTCAAAAAGCTGACACAGTATAAAGGTGGTATTTACAATGCGAAGAAGTTAATTAGTTGGTTCACAAGAATCATGAAGCAAACAGCGTGGCCCAGAATACACGGCGAAGAAGGAGCGAAAGGTGATACACATCGCAACCGATAGCAGCAAAGTGGTGAAAACTTTGAAATGTGTGCTTTTGATAGTGTTTGGTAGATTGCATTTTCTTTTCTTCTGCAATATTTTAAGAGCGTTAGCTCTTACTCTTCATGTTTCCAGGTTTCGTGGGGTTTGCTAGCACCCTGAGATCACAGCGCCATCTTTGGCAGCAACTAGAAAACAGCGTATCTCCCATGGAGACTTGTAGCGCTATCTACAATAGCACCTTCCGCGTGCGAATGATGAAGTCTCGGTGCAATATGGTGGACAGGGGGTGGAACTGTGTGAGAATGACGTCAGGGGACGAAATGGCGGCATACTTTCGGTTCCTCGAATCCAAGATGGCGGCCATTAAAATTGGTTGTGACCTCGCATCCCTTTCTCCTCTCACCCGCAAAAAACATCCTACAACGGGACAAAAACTGTCCAGTTACGAGACAGCTATGTGTATACATTCGTCTGTCTTTCTCTCGCTGCCAGGAAGAAAGAAAGGAAAGTGCACAGGCCTGCCCACTGGCTCAAGCCGAGCCACAACCGCTACCACGTGCAGATAGAAGTAGAGTTGAAAGATGGGATAGAAAGACAGGATAGTAAAGACGCGCTATGTACTCCGACAACTATGGGCACCCATCCGGTGACAGTTGTGCACCGAATTCGGTAGGCAAACAAAACCCTATGGGCTGTGGTATGGAAACAAAACGACAATTAGATAATAGCTAAACATTGTATACTTGCAATTACTAATTGAAGCGTTGCCATATCGAGCCGCAACGTCGAATTGTAGGCCCACCTTGACCCACAAACGAAGTAAGTTCCGTTTGGGACGTATCTTGAGGGGGTGTAACTGGACAACGGGCGCGTTCTTCTTCGCTTTCTTCGTGTAGTAAACCAAACATCTAACGCTCGTTACTTCAACGTCTTTCAGACGGCGGCGGCATTTTTTGCAGCAGTTGTATATTTCTCCACAATGTGAGCGAAAAAAATTTCTGTTGTGAGTACTCTGTATCGCTCCTTGTTCGTTCATTCTTCAGTGTGGGCCTCGTAATATTCTGCACGCTACATCACGTACTCTGCATTTGTAGTGCCCAGAAATGTTAATTCTGTTTGTTCTGTCAGTCTTCTTAAATGTCCTTATAGACTTAGTTTTACCATGCTCAAGATTCGCAAACATAGCTATGATACATAATTTGAATATTTCTACGAGACAATAGAGATCATTATCTTTATTTACCTTAGATACGTCCAGTGAATACATCGCTAGAGAACGCATTAACACTGTTATGTTCTCAGCCAGCATGGAACCGTTGGCATTAATCAGCTCGTGAATGAAATGTGTGAAATGTGGACGTTAAAGAGTACATGCTCCATTTTTGGGGTTTATCATCCTAAAGAACTGTGGCTACGACAGGTAGTGCAGTGGAAAACAATTTAACTTCAGCCACCTCGTGTGTTTCCCAAGCACCAATGTCTCATAATACCGGAATGTCTTTTGATGCCATGCCACTGAAAAATGTTTGCGATGAAAGGGATAAGATCTGCAACCCACTTTCGGCGGTCTATTATCCTCGCCTCTGTGTAAGCTGTGAGCGACAGACTCACTACTAGCGCCACCTACCATTCACAGCAGCCCCTAAGGTCAAGCAGCCAAGCCTTGTGCAGTGTGTGCCATGCAGCGAGCGTGTGACCATGGCGTGTGAGCAACGTGAGCGAACACGTGTTCGTTGAGCGCGCACCGTACTTAGCGTGTAGTGCGGCGCATTGCCTCGTTAAAAAAGTTGTCATCATTACGTGAGCCTTGTCCAGCCTCCGCCTAACCTCGCCCACGCCCTCACAACTGGCGCAGTCGACGTCGAACCAGACCGGATACCTCGCCACTCGCCCGCCTGATCAAGTAATCCGCATGCTTCATCGCCTTGGTTTCTTTGTGCTGTTCTGCCGACAGCCATGTCATCGCCTATCCGGCCGATGAAGCCTTTCGGCCGCTTCGCCTGAGCAATTTCGTTGCTTCGCCTGAGCCATTTCGCACGCTTCGCCTGAGCCATTTTGCCCGTTTCGCTGCTTGTGCTCGTCGTGCTGCCCGCCCGATGAAGTAGCTCGCCACTCCGCCTGAACTGTTCGAACGTTCACCTTCGCGCTCTTAAGCCTCTTGTGCTGCTCCGACTACCACCATGCCACTCGTGAACTGGAATGAGGCTATGCCGGGTTTACTTCAGATTACCTCCGCGAAGAGCTGGGCCGCCGAAACCTCGATTTTGCCGGACCGATGGAAGACGTAATGAACTGCCTACTCGCTAACATCGCCAAAAATTGCAAATGCCACCTCCTGTAGCTTCACCGGACTCCGCAGTGTCCACCCAGCGCCCCGACACGCCGTCTTGATGCAGCTCAGACCTCAGAGTTTCTGACGTGTTTATTTGAGCAGCTTCTCCACGTGTCACAACGCGCTGCATTCCCAGTTCGTCATTTCTCTACCAGACCTGTCCGCATCGTTTCCAACATACAATAGTGATGGCAAAAGTTCAGCGTTCCATTGTATTGAAGAATTGGAGCGAACTCGAAACCTGGCTTCGTGGGATTTGTCAACGCTTTTCGCCGTCGCCTTGGGAAAATGCGTGGTGCCGCGGCGGATTGGAACGAAATCATTGGCCGCCAGCGCCCAACATGAGAGAGTTTTCGGCAAGCTTTCTTAGATCAGTTTAGCGACAAGACTACGTTTCTGCAGTGGCAACAGGCAGTTACTTGTCGCGTAAAAAAGCATAGAGAGAGCCTTGTCAACTACTCTCCGGAGAAGTTCTGAGCTAATTTCTGGATGACCTGTCGCCCTCATTGACTCTCATAGCATAGAATACGCTCTTCAAGGCATGCATTGCCAACCCAAACTTGGCTACTACCATTGCAACGCAACGCCTAGCAACAGTCCCAGCGTACATGGCAATTGTCATGCAACTTTTCCAGACAATCAAACATTTATCCCTTCGACTGGCGTCTATACAATCTTCAGGTGCCAAGCTACTAATGCCCAGACTTCAAGCGCCGCGACGCACCACAGAGCGAACAAATTCCCAGGCTTGGTCAGGCAGAACCGACAGGCCGCAGCGCAATTCAGCCCTCCCACCAGACCAACGGGATCCTCGGTACCAGTATATTTCCACTAAGTACGTCACCCCTGCCTGCCGCCCTGGCCAGAACTTGTCAGATGTTGTATGCTTTCAGTGTCTTTAAAAAGGACACCTCGCATCCCAGTGTCCTTCTGTATCAGCTGCTCCAAACTCCACTATGCATCGTTCCCGAGCTCTCCACAGTAGCCTTTCAGAGAACCTCGATAGATCACTGGTCCAGTGTGCTCTCGTTAGTGCCACTATTGCTCGGATTGGCCCAGTGTATGTATTTTATAACAGTGGATCTAAGGTAACGCTAATTTCACGCCAACTGGTGAGTTCCTAGCCGCTCCTACCTTGGACAATATCTCACTTAGTTATTGGAGGAACGTCTGTAACCACAGCTGCTGTCATTTGCTTGCAGGTTTTTGTCGGATCTATTACCAGTTTGGTTGAAGCAGCTGCCCTTGAAAATAATGCCGTACTACTGGACTTGGGTGACGACTAGTTTTCCTCTTGCCAAGCACAGTTGGTGTTTCAACCACCCACGCCTACTGAGATCCGCAATACCTCGATAGGCACAAGTGTGCTGTGCCACGAACGACTGATACCTAGGATGTCGAATGTGAGTATGTTCCAAGGATCGTCTTTTCACTACTGTGCACCAGGACACCACAGCTTAGCAGGCCTCCAACGGTTGCCACTCCCTGGATCAGATCAGCTTTTGTGGGTACCATTGTCTTGCAAAGATGATGTTTCCGACATTTTCAGCCACCCTTCTGAGCCCAAGCAAGCTCCTTCCCCATCAATTGAGGTTTGCATTGATTCATCCTTGCCTGCCGCACAGATCGGGACCCACTTGCCAGTGCCTCAGCAGCAGGAAATTGCGAGCTTTCTATCAAAATATGCTGAAGTGTTCGCTTATGGAGAGGATTACTTGGGTCTTTATGAAGGCGTGAAACACGCAACTGACCTTGTTCCCTATCCTGTATCATACAGTCGATCCCCCTAAGTTATTTCTGCTACAGACCTTCGTTTCCTTGAGGACCAGAAAAGCACACCCCTTGACAATGGAATCATACTTCTAGCCTTAGGACCTTGGGCATTCCCCGCAGAGGTTGTCAGAAGAGGTACTAAGAAGAGCCTTTTTGTTAACTATGTGCCCATGAACAAGATGGCTGTGAGTACTGTTGTGTCCATGAACAAGATAGCTGTGAGTATTGTTCAGCCACTTCCGGATGCATATAAAATTATGAATGATCTTGCTGGTTCGTTGCGCTTCGCCGGCCTCGATTTCAAGTTTGCTTGCTGACAAGTTCGCGTTCGTGAAAAAGACCAAGCAAAAACTGCTCTTATCATCCACCATGGCACTTCCATGTGGAGCCTGGAAAAGTGAGAAAACGACAGAAGCCGGCAATTTAACCTTGCGACCTGAAGGAGTGTTAATTTCGTCTAATAACAGACCAAAGAGTCTTGGTTACAACTGGAACTTTGTCCACAAACTTTCGAGAAGGATTTATTTTCTTCTCTACAAATAATACCCAAAACAAATGTTGGTGCGTGTGTGGAGCGCCATCTTTTCGGGCTAATCTGAGGTATTTATGTTAATTCCTGTTATAGCCACTATATGGCACTACATATAGAAAAATACGTTGTCACTAAAAGTCTGCGCATTCTACTATGAGTGAATAGGGAGAGATGGACGTCCACCTCTAACAGCGTGTAAACATAAAATTCTGTGTTATGCTTGGCAAGACAGCCAAGCCAAGGCAGCCAAGCAGCCGTGAGCTCCTTCGTGACGCTTACGGCAACGAAACATTGTCGCGGGCGCGAGGTTTCAAGTGACACAAGAGGTTCGTTTCGGGAAGAACGT
This sequence comes from Amblyomma americanum, assembly GCA_030143305.2. NCBI lineage: Eukaryota > Metazoa > Arthropoda > Arachnida > Ixodida > Ixodidae > Amblyomma > Amblyomma americanum. The sequence continues at coordinate 16,419 of JARKHS020031298.1, read as the reverse complement.
CGGGGGAAGACGACACAAAGCAGGGGTGCCCTTCAAGCTCACTGATTGAAAGCAACGTGGCTCGGATTAAGGAAGTCGTACAGGAAAACCGCACCATTACAGTCCGCATGCTATCAGATGCTCTCGACATTAGTAAGCCAACATGCCACCAAATTTTGCGTGAGAACATGGGGAAACGAAAGCTAAATGCAAGACTTGTGCAGCACTCCCTCACAGAGAACCAGATGGACACGCGGGCATTACTAAGCGCTGATTTGCTCTTCGAGGCAGGGAAGGATGCTGCATTTGTCGACAGCATCACTGCTGAAGACGAAACATGGTGTTTTCAATACGATCCTCAAACAAAGCGGCACAGCGCCGAATGGCGGTCCACACGCTCTCCGGCGTCGAGAAAGGTGCGGTGACAGAAGACCAAACCAAAGTCGGTGCTGATAGATTTTTTCGATGCCAAAGGTGTCATACACGATGAGTTTGTCCCACAAGGGCAGACGGTGATTCAGGAGTTTTATATCCGCGTGCACCAACACACACGTTATGCACTGCGACGCCGTCGCCCTGACTTATGGGCGTCTGGACAATGGAGCTTTCTCTACGATGACGCAAGGCCACACACTGCTCTCAGAGTGACAGAATTTCTCGCCATCGACAGCATTACTGTACTTGCCTATCCGCCATACTCGCCTGACCTCTCCCTAGGCGATTTTCTCCAGTTTCCTTGTGCGAAGAGAGCTATAAAAGGTCGCTGGATAGGGAGCGTGGAGGCCATTGAATGCGCCACGACAGAGGAGCTGTCAGCCTTGGTGTTTCAAATGTTTGCAAGAAGCGGTGGAAGCTGTGTATAGACTGCAAGGGTGACTATTTCGAAGAGCTGCTGCAGAAATGACTTCAATAATAAACGCATTATTTAATGAACTCAGTCTCTGAACTTAACGGACAAAAGTTGTAAGATGGGCCGGATGTGAGCGACAGACTCACTGCTAGTGCCACCTACCATTCGCAGCAGCCCCTAAGGTTAAACAGCCAAGCCTAGTGCAGTGCGTGTGATGCAGCGAGCGCGTGGCTCAGCGAGCATGTGCTCGTTGAGAGCGCACTGTGCTTAGCGTGTAGTGAGGCGGAACGCCTCGCAAATAATGTTATCATTACGTGAGCCTTGCCTAAGCTCCACCTAGCCTCGCCCTTGCCCTCACAACTGGTGCGGTCAGCGAATAAACTTGTAGGATGAATTAACCCTTCAGGCTCTTTGTCCATATATGTGGACGCTACCTGATCCTACATGTATTTTGTATACAACGCTGATTTGCAGCTTTGAAAACCGCGCGGTTACCATTTTACTCTAGCTGTGAAGTCCGTGGCGCCATCTCTTGCAGCTACAGCGTAAGTGCTTGTAAAAAAAGAAAGATGGGCATCAGGCCTTTTTTGGCCGGACAAGTGAATAGCTTTTATCTCTGCACGGCCGCAATAAGGAAGATGTTCACTACCTTTTTAAGGGGTGGTCTGCATTCAGGCCGCCAAATTGATATGGTGAATCCCCTGAACGAGAAAGGTCTCCCTCATATGGGTTCCTGCTCATGAGGGAATTACGGGTAATGAGGATGATCAGAGCCTCGCTCGAGAATTATACATCCGAGCAGCTCTGGAAATGCGCATGGCACTAACACGCACAAACGGCGCCGGTCGTGCATTCCACGTCCTTGCTCGATCGAAATGGTGAACCGGCACGCAGGGGCGAAATTTTCAGTGGGCGTCGAGTCTTGGATTCATTTATTTGCACTCTGAAAAAGAAATAGATGGACTCAGATTTTTTTCACTCGCGTCGAACTGTCACCCTGCTCGGCGGTTCCCGTTCTCCAGCGCATAGTCAACTGCACGAAACTTCAGTTTTGAATTGTTGCTTCGCCTCGTAGGCGGCGCTATGCTTAGTATGAGGAATGCACGACGCGCGCGAATACATACGCATGGTGTTGCAAATGGGTCGCAAGCCCCAAGGGTAGCGTTGGCCTGGCGGCCTGGGGCACAGCTGGAAACATCCGAAGGTCCTGGCAAAGGATGAGTCGACTGGCAACCGAACAACTTGTTTATTCTGGCATCGCAAAAGAGCAGCCGGTCAGGGCGACCACGTTACTCGACGGAAGAAATCGAAGTCTCTCTTTGGCGTCCGGAGCAGCTGCCTTTATACCCTCGGAGTCGAGGGCAAGAAGGAACGGCTCGGGATGAGGCGCCCGATACGGCGACGCTCGGACATGTACAGACGTGACGTGACGCGTCCGCCGGGCCGGCGCCGGTCAGACCTCCTCGCCTCCCAGTTGGGGAGCTCCTCTCCCCGGCTGCCGCGCTTTGACAAGCGTGGGCACCATCATGCACGCACACACGAAGACACGTGGCATTGAAACCTGCCTGGACGCGCTTGGCGGGAGGCGTTGCGGCAGCACTGAACGGGCCAAAATGACCGCCACTTTGAACGAAGCCCCGGCGTCCGTTGCATCCGCGCCGGCTATACCGCGCGTCGTAGGCGAAACGTAACAGACCGCCCCGCCGGGAGAAGGAGATCCCGATGGTCAGGGGACTGCATCCGCTGTCCGGAGGGATGTCGCTCGATGATGCTCGTAATCGAAACCGGTCGTCCCTCGACGTTGCTTGAGCGCAGCGCACAGAGAAGGCCTCGTTCTCAGGTTCAGGATCACACAGGACACTGCAAAGTGAGTTCGGGAGAGTTGCCATTTTTGTGCTCGTTCCCAGCAAGCGTTAGAACTACGCCGAAACGCAACCGCTCAGTCAGCAAGCACGACACAACCCTCACTAAGCTCTGCCAGGCTCTTTCCCCTTTTATACTACTGCCTAGTTCCTTACAGTAATCAAGCAGCACTCAGAACGCGTCCACAAATGGAAAAATTGCACTAGAAAGCACGTCATCACTTTGAAACACTAAACAAAAGCAATATGTTAAAAATCCTGCCTCAGGAAGAAAACATCAGTAACAAACAACTTTGAGGCGGATTCCTACGTTAGGGGCCTCGACTTAAGCCATCGGCGTTACCGTTGAGACTCCCCTTTTTGTAAGGCACCTCAAAGGAATATTGTTGCAAAGCGAGGCTCCAGCGCAGGAGGCAGCCATTTTTGGGAGAGATGGTCTGCAGCCATTCGAGAGGGCAGTGATCCCTCTCAATGATAAACCTCGAGCCGGCTAGGTAGCATGACAATTTCTGAACGGCCCACACGAGACACGCACACTCTTTCTCGGTGGCGCTGTACGCCTGCTCACGACAGGTCAGCTTACGACTAGCATACAGGATGGGGTGTTCCACTTCTCCCTTTTCCCGTTGGCACAGTACAACGCCCATGCCTCGCTCACTAGCATCGCACTGAACAACGAACCCTTTTGTGTAGTCTGGCGATCGTAGCACAGGCTGGCTTGTTAGGGCGCTCTTTAGGGCGCTAAAAGCTCTTTCCTTTGTCTCGCCCCAGACGACTGTTTGGGGCTCAGTTTTTTTTAAATCATCCGTCAGGGGAGCCACGATATCGGAGTACCTGGGGATGTACCTCTGATAGTAGCCGGCGACACCTAAGAACGACCGAATATCGGTCTTCGTGCGCGGTTGCGGGAAGTCTCGCACAGCGGCCACCTTTATTTCAGAGGGGCGGTGACGACCCTGTCCAATCACGTGACCGAGGTAGACAACCTCGGCCTGTGCTAATTGGCACTTGGGAGCCTTGACTGTCAAGCCCGCTTCGCGCAGGCGGGTTAGCACTGCCCGCAAGTGTGCCATATGCTCAGACCAGGATGCGGAGAATATCGCTACGTCGTCTTAATACGGTAAAGCGAATTCTTCCTGTCCTCGCAACACTTTGTCCATGATGCTTGAAAAGCAGTATGGCGCGTTCTTCAAACCAAAACTCAAAACTTTAGGACGGAATGCTTCCATTGGTGAAATGAACGCCGCATACCTACTAGCCTCTTGTGTAATTGGAACCTGCCAATAACCCCTGACAAGATCTAGGGTGGAAATAAACTGAGCGCTACTAACTTTCTCAAGGCGCTCCTCGATGTTAGGGATCGGATAAATTTGATCCTTAGTGATGGAATTACGCCTGCGGTAGTCGACACAAGGACGAGGTTCCTTGCCCGGTACCTCAACTGAAATCAAAGGGGAGGTATAATCACTCTCACCCGCCTCAATAACACCGAGCTGTACCATTTTCTTTACCTCAGCCTCCATAATATCGCGCTGGCGGGGTGACACCCGGTACGCCTTGGATCGTACTGGCTCTGGGGAGGTAAGTTCTATTTCATGAGTAAGGACAGAAGTCCTACCAGGCCTCTCAGAGAACTGACCTTGAAACTCTTGTAAGAGTTGGTGTAGTTCGGTTTTCTGCTCAGGCGACAGCGGTGCTTTACTGAGTACGTCACTAATGACCTGATCGGTGTCTTCCCTGTTCGTCACTGAGCCTAGTCCCGGAAGCTCGACCGGAAGCTCTTCGGGAATGTTTACCATCATACACACCACTGCTTCCCGTTGTCTACAGGGTTTGAGCAGATTACAGTGGTAAACTTGCTGTGCTTTCCGTTTTCCTGGCAGACTCACCACGTAGTTAACGTCCGACAGTTTTTGAACAATCCGTGCTGGGCCCTCCCACTGCACGTCGAGTTTGTTTTTTAGCGATGTGCGCAATATCATTACCTCATCACCCACCTCAAAACGACGGGCCCTGGCTGTCCGATCATATTAAACCTTGGCCCTCTGCTGGGCCTTTGCCATTGCTTCACCTGACAACTCCTGTGCCCTTCTTAAGCGTTCGAGGATCCTGAGCACGTACTCGACCACGACTGGGTCGTCGCCCCTGCCTTCCCACGATTCTCGAAGCATTCGAAGCGGAGACCGCAGCGAGCGACCGTACACCACCTCAGCTGGCGAAAACCCCGTAGCCGCATGCGGCGCGGTCCTTAATGCAAACATCACCCCAGGCAGACACAGCTCCCAATCACTTTGTTGTTCAAAACACAATGCTCTCAACACGCGCTTCATGACGGAGTGGAGCTTCTCAACGGAATTCGACTGTGGGTGGTACACTGAGCTGTGTAACAGCTTTACCCAACACCTTTCGAGAAAGGCTGTCGTCAAAGCGCTAGTAAACACTGTGCCCTGATCTGACTGGATTTCCGCAGGAAAACCAACTCGCGCAAATATGGACAGTAGTGCATTGACTATCTCAACTGAGCTGAGTTCTTTAAGCGGGACTGCTTCAGGGAACTTTGTCGCTAGGCAGATCACAGTAAAAATGTGTCTGTACCCCTTGGCTGTTACCGGCAGAGGTCCAACTGTATCCATAACCAGCCGTCTAAAAGGCTCCGTAATGATAGGTACCAACTTCAACGGCGCCCTCGATTTTTCCTCTGGTTTGCCAACCCGCTGACAGATGTCACATGTCCTCACAAAGTGTTCTGCGTCACGAAAACACCCTGGCCAATAGTACTCTTGCAAGAGACGGTCCTTAGTCTTCTTAACTCCTAGGTGTCCGGACCACGAACCCCCATGCGACAAGCGCAACAGATCCTGACGGTAGCACTGAGGCACGATCAGCTGATCGAACTCCACTCCCCTGCGGTCTAGATACTTCCGGTGCAGGACCCCACCTCTTTCCACAAAACGAGCATTTTTCTTGGCGATACCTTCCTTGACATTGCAGCGCATGTTTTCTTGGCTGCCATGCTTTTTTTTTGCTCGGCTATCAAAGCCGACCGGCTGACTTTTAGCAACCTATTAATTCCATCTGACGTAGGCGCGATGAGCAAATCTGCAGATAGCTCTTCTAACTTTCCCGTGTCGGGCATTTCCTCTCCAGTACCTGGTGCCTTCAACGCTACAGGCTCAATTTTATTCAGTTCGGACGTGCTCTGAATATCAGCTTGCTGCGCCTCCGACCCTTTCTCATTGTTCGACAACGTCGGCCCTTCAACTACCGCCTTTGCAACGAGCTCCCGAACTCTCGATCTGGTTAAGGCCTGAACGCTAGCCTCACCAAACAAAAGCCCCTTCTCGCGCAGGAGGTGATCGGACCTGTTCGAAAATAGGTACGGGTACTGGGGGGGGGGGGGGGGGGCAGCATGGATGACACTGCGGCCTCCGTCTCAATCGCTCCGAAAGGTCCTTCAATAAGCACTTTTGCTACGGGCAGACACACGCTATGAGCTTCCACGGCTTGCTTGATCCATGCGCACTCGCCCGTGAACATATCGGGTTCTACGTAAGAGGGGGAACTACATCCATTGTAGCTGCGGAATCACGAAGCACTCGGCACTCTTTCCCGTTCACGAGGAGGTCTCGCATGTAAGGCTCGAGCAGCTTCATGTTCTCGTCAGTGCTGCATAATGATAAAAACACTTTTGTTTTTGTTTCTGGACACTGCGCCGAAAAGTGACCCGGCTTCTGGCACGTATAACACACGCGCGCTTGCCTCGTCTCGAACCGCTTTCTGCGTTCGGCCTCGGCTGCCGCCGTCTCCTTACGTTCGGTCGGACTGCTTTCACTCGCATCCGCACTACGTGTGTCCCCCCTTGCTCGCATGGGTGTGAACTTCGGCCTTTCAGACTTGGAGCCAAATTCACCCTTTTGACCGTCCTTAGCTCCGCGAGCCCGACGCGTCACAAACTCTTTGGTTAGCTCGGCGGCTTTAGCCACTGTACTAACGTCTGGCCTATCCAAGACCCAGTACCGCACGTTCTCAGGTAACCGACTATAAAACTGTTCCAGCCCGAAACACTGCACAATTTTCTCGTGGTCACCAAACGCTTTCTCTTCAAGCCACTCCTGCATGTTTGACATAAGCCTGTAGGCAAACTCTGTATATGACTCAATTCTGCCTTTTTCATTTTCCCGAAACTTCCGACGGAACGCCTCCGCTGACAGCCTGTACTTTTTTAGCAGATTCGATTTCACTTGGTCGAAATCCTCTGCCTCCTCTCTCTTCAAGCGAGCGACTACGTCGGCCGCCTCGCCGGGTAACAAAGTGAGCAAGCGCTGTGGCCACGTTTCCCGAGAGAACCCCTGCTTCTCGCACGTTCGCTCAAAGTTAACCAGGAACAAACCAATGTCCTCTCCAAGCTTAAACGGCCGCATCAGGTCAGTCATTTTGAACGATACTCGTTCTCCTGCACCGTGTGCCTCACTTCCATTACAAGCGCCTTCCATCTCTACCTCGAGACGCTTCATTTCCAAAGCGTGTTGACGGTCGCGCTCTTCTTTCTCTTTATCTTTTTGTTCTTTGCGTTCGCGCTCGTCTTTCTCTTTTTGCTCTTTACGTTCGCGCTCCTGTCTTTTTGCCCTCTCCTCAATGGTCTCAAGGCATTCCGACAGCTCGTCATCCTCAGCCTCCAACTCAAGAATAGCCCTTAGCAGTTCTGGTTTTCTGAGTTTGTCTGAGACATCCAGACCCAACTCTCTTGCGAGCTCCAGCAATTTCGGTTTGCGCAACGACTTCCAATCCATGGCTGCTCCGAATGCTGCTTTCTCTACTGCCTACTATTGTCTTGCCGCAAACTAACCCGGCAGCAACGACAACCACAGTTACCAGCTCTGTTTCTGACACTAACAAAAGCCTGGCAAAACTCAGAAGAAGAAAGTCCCGCACTCACCAAACCTCGCAGCCAAAAATTCAGCGCAGTCGTTCCGCTGCACGCAACCAGTCATCACACAGGGCTCGTTGCACTGCTCCCGGATGGTCGTTGGGCTGCTCAGCATACAGTCGACCGCATATCTTCGCTGCTGGCCTCCGTTGTCGCGATCTCACCGCTGGCAACCAGTTGTTGCAAATGGGTCGCAAGCCCCAAGGGTAGCGTTGGCCTGGCGGCCTGGGGCCCAGCTGGAAACATCCGAAGGTCCTGGCAAAGGATGAGTCAACTGCCAACAGAACGACTTGTTTATTCTAGCATCGCAAAAGAACAGCCGGTCAGGTCGACCGAAGTGGAGAAACGGGCGACCACGTTACTCGACGGAAGAAATCGAAGCCTCTCTTTTGGCGTCCGGGGCAGCTGCCTTTATACCCTCGGAGTCGAGGGCAAGAAGGAACGGCTCGGGATGAGGTGCACGAGACGGCGACGCACGGACACGTTGAGACGTGACGTGACGCGTCCGCCGGGCCGGCGCCGGTCAGGCCTCCTCGCCTCCCAGTTGGGGAGCTCCTCTCCCCGGCTGCCGCGCTTTGACAAGCGTGGGCACCAACATGCACACACACAAACGCACACACGAAGACAAGTGGGCTTGAAACCTGCCTGGACGCGCTTGGCGGGAGGCGTTGCGACAGCGCTGAACGGGCCAAAATGACCGCCACTTTGAACGAAGCCCCGGCGTCCGTTGCATCCCCGCCGGCTATACCGCGCGTCGTAGGCGAAACGTAACAATGCCACGCTCAAATCAAAATGTTCGGAAATGTGACGACCGGATGCGGCGGCGGAGCGCCCTTCGTTCCGCCACTTTAGCAGCCGCCGTACTCAGTCCGGTGGTTGCAAGATTAATTCATTCTAGCCGCAGGATAACATTTTAAAGCTTTGGCATTGTGCGATTCGCCTTCCGCTTTAGTAAACAGCGGCCGCGGTTTACGACATTTGCGTATGCTTAGATGGCCTTGAAGAGCGCACAGCGGCCACTGCGCAGGAATAGTTGTGTCACCGAGTCCCCATGGAAGCTGATCACCCTATGCTGAAACTATCTAAAAACTGAATTTTTCTCATTAAAAAAAAACCGCCGCGGTGGCTCAGTGGTTAGGGCGCTCGACTACTGACCCGGAGTTCCCGGGTTCGAACCCGACCGCGGCGGCTGCGTTTTTATGGAGGAAAAACGGTAAGGTGCCCGTGTGCTGTGCGATGTCAGTGCATGTTAAAGATCCCCAGGTGGTCGAAATTATTCCGGAGCCCTGCACTACGGCACCTCCTTCATTTCTTCTTTCACTTCCTCCTTTATCCGTTCCCTTACGGCGCGGTTCAGGTGTCCAACGGTATATGAGACAGATACTGCGCCATTTCCTTTCCCCCAAAACCAATTATTATTATTCTTCTTCTTATTATTATTATTCATTTCAAAATCAATTTTTTTCAAGCATAGTTAATAGGAGCGGCAAAAGATGGCGCGCAGGGCTGTTTATGTCGCCGTATGTAGAAACAACTAAAAAAACGTGACTCAAACAGCAGAAGATACGGTATATATCTGCGCAAACGCCCACTTTTCCGCCCCTAATATCACTTTTGCTTGGTCCAAAAGCAACTACGAAGTAACTTTTGGTCAGTCAAATCACTGTGGTTGCTTTGAATGCTTAAAAACTGAGGTTCTAAGGAAACCATGTGCCCTGAAGCTCTACTGGGAGTGTGGATATTCCCTTTGCCAAAAGTAAGATAGCAGAAAGGTTTGTATTTAAGCCGTGTTGTGGAGCGCTTAGCGCCAAAAATTTCAGTATGATGAGAATCTCCTCCCCTTAAAGCGATTTAGAGCCCAAGGGCTGCCCCAAGTGTCCTGCTAGGCAGCTGAGAAGAAAAACAGGTTGACAGGTTACTTGTGGCAAACACGGTAGCTCGGACGAGATTATGCACGAATAACAAGCCATGAAGGTTCAAAATTAGCTTGGCGTTCTCGGAGATATTTGTGCTGGTCATAGCTATCACTCTGTCCTACAATTGTTTATTCGCATAGTGTTAGCAACATTATTGCTTTATTTATATTCACTGGCTACGTTTTCGTAGTTCAAGACAAGCGTGTCTAATAACTTTTGGCCACCGCATTGTTGCTGTGTTACCCTTGGTTTTATAAGACTTAAACGAGACTGCATTACCAAAGCGGGCTGCTTGGAGTCTCTCAGCCTCATAGGCTTCTCTGCCCACTGTAAGATGCCAGTAAAACGACGCAATAAATGCGCCACAGTTACCATCTTCACAACAGCCTCGGGCTGTTCGGTTTAAGGTGGACCGCTACGTCTTAGATTCAGCTGCACTGGCTTTGCTTTTGCTTTGTTAACACGCCACTATTGTTCTAAAGTAAACCTATCCTTTTCGTGTAGAACTTCAGCGAGCACACAATGTGGAGAGCAATGATTTTTGTTATTGCTGGAAGTAACAGGGTCATTGAAACTATTTGCGAGAGCAGACGCACTTAAAGCCAGCAAGCTCCAAGTGCCACTGGTAGGTGAAATGCGGTTGGCCGTGACGTCACCGTATTGGTTCTACCCCATTGGCTTTAGGGCCTCTTTCAAGAAGAATGCGCCTCTTCTTTTTTGTATTATATCCGATTATATTTGCTGTTTTGGTTTAAACGTGCTGCGAGAAGCAGAACACGTGAAAGGGTGTAATAATAATTTTGCCACCAAACTTATTTAAACTGTACTTCTGTTTTTTACAGCTGCAGGAGCAGGGATGCTAATAACCTCCTTCACCCTATTCACCCTGGTCTATTTTGATAAGTACCGCGCAACAGCGACCGCCTGCAAATACGTGGGGTGGGCTGTGTCAGGCGTCGTCGGGCCGAACTTGCTATCCTACGCGGCCGAAAATTACGGTTGCCGGCCTTCCCTGCTTCTTGTCGGCGCTATAACGGCCCATGCCATCCCTCTCGTAATGTTAGTACAGAGTCCGCGACCATTAAGAGTTTGGTGTTCTTCGAGAAAAAAGTCCTCTACAGCAAAGGCAGCGGTTGCATCGGGTGGAAAGCAGGGTAACTGCTCAAATACTGCTCTGTCATCACGATGCCCGTTACGTTCTGAGGCCGCAGGCTAAATATGGTACGCAAAGGCAAGCAGCGCACTCGATAGCAACAGGCAGCCGAAAGCCCAAAAGTGTTGAAGTCGCAAGTAATGAGGTGAGGGAGTTCACGAAACAAAGTATCGCAGGTGTGGTAGCTGAAGCTCATGAACGAAATGCGTTAAATCTGGACGACAAAGCAGCATCATGTTCGGTAGATAAAAATCCACAGTCGTGCAGGAGTGAGAGTAGTAGAAGTAAGTACCTTATGATTAATGCACCTAACTTTTTGCAACACTGCGCCTCGCTCTTTCGCTCTGGAAAGTTCTACATGCTTGTGGCTACCTTCATGGCAATGGAGTACACAATCGTCATGCATGAAACGACTATCGTTGCATACGGGATTGACAAGAAGGCGGGGACGCTAAAGCAGTGCAACCAGTTGCAGACGTTCACAGCAGTGGGTCAGCTGGTGGGCCGCCTGGTGGTGCCATTTCTCTCCGACCAGATTCCGTTCAGCAGATGCCCCCTGACAGCCTCGAGCCTCGCTCTTTCAGCGACTTGCTTCATTCTCATGTCCTTTACCAAACACTACGTCATGCTGTTGGTACTAACAACCGTGGTGGGCGTCTGCGAAGGATTCTTGCTCTGCATCAGGGGCGTGCTGTACGGCGACTACCTGGGCGTAGTGAGCATGGGCCTCGCCTCCGGCTTGCAGGGACTGTGCATGGTACCAGCCTTTATGGGAGCCCCCGCCTCGATCGGTAAGACACGGCTTCATGAACTACACGACACGTCGTCTCCTGAGAGCGTCTTCTGTTGAGCAAATCGTACATTTTATGACTCACCAAAATTGAAGCGGAATCAATAATACTGGCTAATTATCCACCCAAATCCAAACAAATGTTTTGGATTAAAAGGATCGCTGTCATGCTTAAATGTTATTTACTAGCATACAGACTGCTCAGGAGTTTCAATCACAATTGGCACTTCTAGAAGTTTAATATTCAGAACCTTGATTTGGAATAAAGTTCTAAGAATGCAACGTTTTTTAAACGGTGGAGACATGGTCTACAAAGCTAGTAACCTTTGTTTATGGTATCCACACGACCGTCATGTTCAAAATGATGTCGAGCCCGGGGGCAAACATATTTATTGGGTAACACTTTTGTCCTTTATTACACCAACGCAATCTCATCATGTGTCAACCGACACAAATAGTCGCACTTCGACACAGTTGTTTAGCAGGAAACCACAACAGCATAGGCTGGTCGTATTTATTAGGACTCCATGAGCGACCTAGAGCTCTTCTTGGTTACACCTTGGGGTTCTAGCAGAAGAGGAAACGTTTCCTTGAACTCGTTGATTGTTAATTGCAATGCCTCATGATGCAACAGGTTTACAAAAACGATTCTTATTTCTAGTAATGTGTTCTTGTGTTGCCTTAAAAAGTTTTCATCGTCATTTATTTCATCATGTCTTGGATTCATTGGTAATCCGACGAAGTATTTTTCTCGATCTTTTCTTAGAAGAATAATCCGAAACTACAGTATGCAGGATGAAATAGGGTAATGCAAAATCGAATGTCGAAGTTACAGTAAATTTCTGCGGTGCCTAAATATTAAGTCACGCGTCTGGAGGCAAAACGGATGTCTTTTCCGAAATGTATGTGAAACCTTGAACGCTGTGGAAGGCAAAACGAAAGTGACAGAAGTTGGAAAAAAAAAAGCGGAAAGCAACGCGAGCAACCTGTTTAGAGCACCTTAACCAGGTACGCTTTAGACTGCGGCCTTATTATTACGGGGGAGAATTATATTTAAGGTGTGGCGCTGTCCTAGAGACGTGAAAATAAGACGAAATGAAGGCTACACTTTAGAAAAAAAAAGAAAATGCTTTCTTCGCTTCTTTAGTAGTCGTGGTCGTAGAGAAGGCTACCAAGCGCAGAACCACGTTTCCACTGCCTCAACACTGGCTTTTCTCCTCATGCAAAGGTTTGCTTGCAAGATGCACTAAAGATAAAGAGTAAATTAACTTCGCGGGATTAATTATTATTAATGAAATCTTCTGGACTGACTACTCTCCGAAGAGGCAACTTAACTGAAAAAGTAGCAACCTAAACCCCATTTTTCTGACCCAATTACTCGCTCAACACAACGGCAATCGAACTACGCCACTTTGAGAACTTAACGGCTAATGATAGAGGCGTACTTGGAGAGCTGAAAGATAGTCAGAAATGGAAAGGTTAAGAGATTGAGTTTGGACAGAAAAGCCTCTGCTGCGCTTCGATCACCGAGGAGGCGCGCATGCTTGAATAGGCCCTGGAGCCCCGTCCGATGGTAAATATCTACCTCGGAGAAACAGAATTCAAGTTAGAAAGCGTGCAACAGAGCATGAACTGCTGTTGTTGGCGCAACTCTAAGCATTCAAGCGGTAGCGTTAGGCGACTTTTCAGTGGCACCGCCTATAGCCGTTTGTTTCATGTACAAAGCAGTCGAGAGATGCTACAGCAGGGCGGTTAATTTTTTGGTATTAATTCCTTGTTATGCGTTTTCGTCTCTAAGAAAGCGATAAAAACCTTGCTTCTGTTCTGCAGCACAGACAGGGCTTCACTTCACGGAGAAAAGAACATCGCACTGTTGAAAAACGCACACAGTTCTTAAAATGACTTTAAAGAATTCCGCATGCGTACAGCTGAGCCCATACGTGCATGTTCATGCGCTCGCCAAGTATATCATTATGTCCCATAAGAACAAGCGAGGCAAGAGCAGTGGCATGCTTGAAGCGCATAAATAATCGGCTTTCAGTTGACAAATGTAGATTTCTCAAAATTTTTAACCTTCCGCCCAAGGAACGAACCGACCAAACTACTCTAGTGACGACCTAAACTGTTCCACGCTGGTATCTCAGTATACGCGAATTTGCTAACATGTTGCAGTTGTATCCGACATAAACGGCATAGTGCTGAGCTGCGGCTGCACGTGATAGCTCGGGCCGCTGCAGTTTTTAATTGTCGACGTCGGCAACCTGTGATTAAAATTCCGTGTTTATTGTTACAGATGCCTGTTTCAATAGTTTCGATGTGGCTGCCAACCACAAGGATAGCTCCAAAATAAATGAATTGATTATACCTGCAATATGTTTATTCTGCATTTTAAGAAACTACCTTTTTGTGTGGGTCGAGGAATCGGCTGAAATTGACCAAGCGCCCGTATGATTCATCGTTGGTTAAAATCAGCTATGGTACTTACTTCCAAGATGAAACGGGGCAGTTTAGGGCTCTACGGGAACTTGTGTGGTGGTATCATTCTATGGGATTGAATCTATTAACACACTGGAAGCAATGTGCAAAGAAGCCTGTGACCGCCAGTCGTATGCGCTAGAGGTGCACATCGTGGTTGATGGAGCGAAATGTTATGTGCCCTCCTTGCTAGCCTTACAATTTCCCTTGGTTCTCTTACTCATCAGGGCCCCCTCTGGGAACGAAAGGTATACTACAACTCCAGAAATGTAATATTTTAACATAACGTTGATTTATATCTATCGATGGTCCGGTAACAAAACTGTGTAGGCGATAATACTGACCGCTGATGGTATTCAATATCCGACTCCCACACATTTTTGGCGCGCACTGCTTGATTATCAATATGCAAAGACGAGCGCCTAACTTAAAAGATTTTTTTTTTCTTGCGGGCTGTATATTACCGTTTTATAGGTTTCTTCCGGGACAAGATGGGTTCTTATGACCAGTTCTACTGGTTGCTAGGAGCCGTGAATATCCTGGCCTCCTGCCTCATATCTGTCATTGCGGTCATCGACAAGCTACGCCGAAAGGAGTGGGCTGTAAATTGAGAAAAAAATAAAATGTAAACATGTGGCGCTGCACAAACTCAGTAAAGAAACCTGCTTGAGCGTGCTCTTGGCACCGGCTTTGAGATTACAATTCGCATATCGAGCTTTACCTTAAAAACAACAAAATAAAGAAAAATAATATACAAACATGTGGTACTGCACCGACTAACACAAACCTACCTGAGCGTGCTCTCGACACGCATGTTCACATTAAGAATTTTCATCTCGAGCTTTATTTTAAAAGGGGCACATTGGTGCCTCTAAAACGGCGGCTTCAGTTCAGAAAAATGGAGTCTATTTACTGCACTGACGCGATGCATCGTTTTGGCAAAATTCGACTAATTTTTTCCACTGCATGGAAGCAAAGACTGTTAGCTTTTCACCCTGTGGCCCCTGCTAATAACCAATAAACTAGCGTCCTCAATCTTCTTGACTCAACACAGGAAATGGGCTCGGATTTAATGTTGGAGCTTCACGACGAACCCCGAACCTATTTGAGGAAATCAGGCGCTTACACAAAAACACATTATTTATCTGATCCACAAGCATGCACCGGTCAATTGTCGAACAAGAATAACCTGGCAAAGATGTATCTTGACACATGCGGCCCGCAACACCGATGGAATGCACGTCCTTCGCAGCTACACCGAGATGTATCACCGTGTGAAGGGGCGGGATTCTTGCGTCAGATATTTGCGCCACTTGATCGATTGATATGTCGAACACTGCCGCTTAGGCTCTTATGGGCTTCCTTAGACATACCCAGCAATTCTGGACAAAAGCATTTTTGAGCGCGAAGCCATTTATGTCCGCAGCTTTTCCATATAATGTAAGATGTCAGATTTCAATATAACAATAAATATATAAATATAAATTAAGATCACCCAACGGGAGTGATGAGTTCTTTTTTTCTGTTAATGATTTTCCTATCGCCAAAAGCATTTGCCATTGTTTTTCAATGGGAGGGTGAATTGTTCGATGCGACTGATGGAAGCACTTTAAAAGAAAGATTTTGCTATATAGTAGAATGGCCCACTATCTTCAGTACTGCCGTAGAAGCATCTTACGATTTTCTAATTTTCAAAATGTTTGTCGAAAATTGCTGGATATGTGTGATGAGAATGAATAAAAGGGAATGCTCTGTCATCTATCTGTGTTTCACTTCGGTCATGGAAACCATTTGTTGTTAAATTTTCTCATTCTCGGTCGCCGTTGAGTTGCCAACCAACTCCCAATGTCTCATTCCCAAAGGCCAGGCGTCTCGCCTGCTCCATGCTAGCCCTTGGGTAGATTCCGGCAGGTGGCGCAACGTACCAACAAGTCCGCAGCTGTGGAATTTCTGCAACGATATAGGTTAGTGTGGATGAACTCCGCTACAATCACTGCTGGGGTATAAAGCGAGTGCTTGGCTTTGTGTCGCTAAGCATTTGCAAAGCTTCGTCCTGAGGGAACTACAAAGGTGTTGTGTAGCTATCGTTGACGCGAGAGATGGAAGTACGTCAAGGCACAGGTCTTTTTGCATTCAGTAAGCGGTACTTGCAGCATCCATGATTCTGAAGGCATTAAGAACTCACTTCGGCAGAACAGTCGGCAGAATGTTTGAGTTCAGCTGTCCAAGACTTGAGGCCGACGACGGTGAGCTCTCGGAATATCTGCAGTTGATCGATGAGATAACAAAAAGAAATTGCAAAATTTACCGTTGAAAAGCAAACTGCCGAACGCGAGGCTGAAAATGCAAAGCTCGAGGTAGCATATAAAAGGTCAAACGCGATGCATACACAAAAGAGGGAGATTAAGCGTAAGGACGTGGATATTGATGAAGCGCCATGGCCATACGCTGCTGCCAGCTAAAAATG